>JAZDUA010000757.1:522500-588817 GCA_038098605.1 Gryllus longicercus | reverse complement strand
TGGTGTGACATGTGCATCCAGGATCAAGCGGTGAAAGAAAACAGCAGAAGTGGAGATGATGGAGGTCAAGTGGATGACGAGGGCACAGGGAATACAAAAGGATGATTAAGCGGGCATTGAAATGAAGGGCGTGGAGTGTTATCGCAAAGGTCAGACATGCTGAAAGAAAAGGGAGAATACAGATCGAAATCAAAGACTACACTTCGATTTTTCTATAGTGGCAGGTGACATTAAGTCGTTGTTACACCGCTCGTCTTATCAAATGGATCTTCTTAACGGTGGTAAGAGCCTTTCTGAAGCCACAAGCCCCGTTGAAAAGGACATTCGCGAATTAATTAAAAATATACATTTTATAAGACAGGAGGTGTAACAATGACAATGTCAACGGCCACTATAGAAAAATAGAAGTATACGATAAAGTACTGTGTGAGAGGAAGAGTGAAGGCAACGTCCGACGACATGGTACGGTGGCAGAGATCTGTGAGAGGATGCAAAAATAACCACGCGTGTTTAACAAAGTGGGTCTCATTTCCGCGTCAACGAATGTGAGTGTTTGAATGTCTAGAAAGAAGCGAGGAATACGGCCTATGATTGGGAAGGCGGAGTTACGGTACGTGTGGGTGGCGGATGGAGGGAAGTGGGAGGACTCACGATAGTCCACGATGCTGCCCATTCCAAAAAAAAGTTACCTTTCGCATAATCGGGCACTTAAAACTAAGCTCGTTCTCACAAATTGATCTGATGCTTTGCACAATTTAAACGAGTCGAATTATTGCAAATTTAATATTTTCTGCAACTCTTCCCGAGGTTGTTTTTTTCTGGGGTGGGTGCCGCCCTAGAGCCCTTAAGAAGTAGCCGCCCAGTGATTCTGAAGGCGGAGTTGCGGTGGGGGGTGGGAGGCGGGTGGAGGGAGGTGGGATGATCCGTCCCCCGCGGGGGTTAGGGCGCGTGGGTGCGTGGCGGAGCGCCGATAGAGGCACCGGGCCTCGCCAACCAACCAACCGACGTATTGAAGCGGGGGCGAGAAGTGGAAAAATGGATTGTGTTCTGATAGAATCGAACACGCCGACCCTGAAGCCCTGAAATATTGACCAGACGCGCAAGAACACGGGTTGCGGAGAGGAGTCCCAAGAAGATGAAAATTGAGTGGATGAAAAGGCGTTCGGAGATCCTTTCCAGATATTTCTTTTCGAAACTTTTCCGGCGCGTTATCGATTCGCCACTTACAATAATCCAAGTAATGAACTGCGCACGCATCAAAAAACTTGCTCATTTCGATATTATTTCTATTTTAGTTATCCTGATGAATACGTCTACAAAGTAATCGTACATCTTGAAAATGGATGTTTATTCATAACATTACGAATATCAACTAATACGTTCATTATCACTGAACTATATACAAGTTTGAAAAGTTTGAAACTGATTTACCCGTTACGTTTCATGAATAAAAAAAAACCTTCAATGGCATGAAACAGTATTAGTTTTCTTTCTTGAAACTTTGTTATTTAATCACGGATTTGAAAAGATTAAGCAAATTGTGCACACATATAACGAACACTTTCACGTAGAAGATCAGCTTGTTAATGAAGAACCGTAATAGCATTAAAGAAAGTGCAATAATCATTTCCACTACAGATAATATATTTTAGTAAAAATAAATTAGGGACGTTTATTTCATCTAATGCTACTTCTGTGTTTTTGAATGCAAAAGAAATGGACCAAACTTCAGAGATTAGGAAGTGAAGTTGAGGAATGATGAAGATTGTTGCAATATGTATGGAGAGAAGGTAAACAAGATGTTACGAATATGATTTTAAACTTTAAAGCTTCTTCAGCATTTGATAGATTAGACAGATGTTGACAAAATAGGTTATGCAAAGCTTATACATCCGCATGTTTCTGCTCGGATTGCAATCTCCAAAAGTCTTGTAAATTATCTTGGAAAATGCTTCATATTAATCTGCATCATATATCGTTTAATTAACTTCTTACATTAGTGGAGCTGTACTTCAAATATTATCGAATTCTATTTTTAATTTGTTTGTATTTTAGATATTAACGATATGTGTTCAAAATTTGTAAAAATTTGGAAAAACGATTTCTGTTTATTATTTAACTGAACATTTCTACAAAACACTTTCTTCAATTTGTCCCCCCTTCCGCAGAAATTACAATATTTACTACTATTAAATATTCAAAGAACATACGAAATTGGTCTGTTCTACACGAAAATACGTTCATGATTGACATGTTTGCAACACTAGCATAACCTGCACTAATACTAACAATGCCGGATGCAAAACATGCGCATTGTGTTTATCACATAGATAGAACCTAATATGAGTTATCTGAGAGAAGGAACTACAGAAACAATAGTAATTTATAGAATGCTCGATGTTTATCATTGATAACCATAAAAGGAAACCAATATAATGTAAACAAACTAAATTTGTATTTTAGCTGTAATGAAATGGAAATCGTCCACACACACACACACACACACACACACTCTCACACACACACTCACACACAATGTTGAACTGTTCGGTAGCCGTAATGAAGGCCCAATACATGGACGTAACATTGGCAATACAAAGCAGTTGTGCTGTATTATTTTATTAACCCAACCTGAAGAACCATTAGACATATACTATTTACTGCAACACCATTTACGAGGAACATTTGTGCAGTACGGAGTTAGATATAAACCGCGTATTCCAGTGACGTGACCTAGCGGGAGACGCACGCCGCCGAGTGCGGCGACGCACTAGACGGGGGTGGAGTGGGGTGGGGTGGGGTGGGGGTGGGGGACATCCGGGACGGGACGGCCGGGGCGCGGCGCCGTCGAGAGCATCCGGCTGCGGGGGAGGGCGGCGAAGGAAAGACGCGGTTGAGCCTAATGGCAATGTAATTAGCACAAAGAACATTCCTTAATGCGCCGCGCCGCGCGCTGATGCTGTTAGCCGTCGCCGCCGCCCCCGCCCCGCCGGCCAAGCGAGCCGGGCCGCTGGACGCTGCTACCCTTCCGCTACGCGACAACCATTGGAAACCTTGCGGGTGGCCGGTGTCGTACGGGGACGCACTCTGTTATGGTTTTGTTGGGGAACAGGATTAAAAGTAGAGGTGCCACGACAGCATTATTTCTAACTTTCGCTATTTTCGAAAATTTAAAGAGTTCAATGAAAACGAGTCTTGCGTCATTCTTTTAAGCGCTCCTTACCTTATTCGTGAAAAAATCGAACAATTTTTTATAAAATATTTTTTACAGAAATACATTGCATATATTTTAACCAGAAATTGCGCGAAAAGTACTTGGTTTTTCCAAATAATGTTGGCCGTCAATCGGTTTTTCAGCATCAAAAGTCCTCAAAACATGAATTCTTACTTTACAAAGTGATAAGGGAAGTGTTAAGGGAAGTCACTACATCTAGAAACAAAATCTATAGACGTTTCGTTACCAGGGTCCGGAAATAAGAGTTTTGTGTCGACATTTCGCCTATTTCCAGCGCATGATTACAATACTTTCCCGTCTTACTAAGAATGAATGATCAAGTGAAAACACTCACTATAATGCTCTTCCTAAAAGTATCTCACAAACCAATATCTGGATAATAGTTTTTTCAATAAATAGATCCACGTTAGACTAGGGAATCGTCTTATTTCTTTAGTAATATTTAACTATTTTAATGTCCGTAGTTCTGTTTTAAGAAGGCCTCATGCCAGGTACCTCACAAGCATTACTAATAAAGAAGAAAGTAAAAAAACCACAAATAAAAGAAAAAACTTGGGATACGCGTTCTAGATTTAGGGTGTGACGTTATGGAATTTAGAAGTGTGTGGAAAGTAAGGCGTCAAAGTTGAGTATGAGGGCTGCGAGTTTTGATCACGTAATAGTCATAGGACATACATCAATGTGGAAATCATCTGAACAACATATTATCCATAATAATTATTTTTTAATTATCTCTGTTAATGCTGGCATATTGTCTCTAAATTATGTTTTTACACTTATATTCAACCCACGGGAAAACTGAATTGGAACGCAACAGGTTGCTTATAAATATTAAAAAAATAAAACAGTACTCCGCACATAATCCACATGTATGTTAAGTCCAAGAGCCGCAAAACAGGTCACGTGCGGTGGCACCTGCGGGCGGCAGGGCGCCACAGAGGGCGCTGCGCGTCGCTGCGCCTCGCGCCCCTCGTCCAGCGCCGCCGCGCCCGCCCGCCCGCGCGCTCTGCGCAGCTGCCGATCTGCGCTCATGAATATTTACGCCCGGCGGCCGAACACCCTGCGCGCGCGTAATTATGTAGCTGGGCGGCGACGTGAGCTCCTGGGGGAGACAGCGCGGGGGCGGGGGCGGGGGCGTTGGCGAACCCGCGGCGCGGCGACACGGCGCTGTTGACATGGCAGAGATGACGCCGAATGCGACAGTGATAGGGGGCTGGGGCTGTCGAGAGCGCGATAGCGGGGGTGCAGGGGGCGGGCCTAGGGGCCGGGACCGAGAGGGCTGTTAGGGCTATGGCCCTTACAGAGGCGGAAGGGGGTGTCGGGGTAGAGGTGGGATGTGGGGTCCTTATGCAATGCAGGCGGAAAGGGAGGAGTGGCTCGAAGACAGAAGGTGTAACCAAGAATTTGATGAACGTGATGGAAGGTAAGAAGAATTTTGAATGAAGAGCTCAGGTTGAATTATTGTAGCAAGCTATTTCAGGATAGCTGCCAAAATATCGTTGTGAAGTGTTTGGAAAATGGGGTAGTGGAGCAGCATAAATTGAATTCAGAAACAGCACACATGAATGCTTAACATGAAGACATAAGCTGTTTCGTAAGCAGTGACACAAACAAATAATATAGTTAAATCAGGTATGAGGGTTTTCAGATTAACACTCCACTCTAATATCTGCTTCAACTTTCAGTCAAAATCGAAACTGTATTGTCGTTTTTTCGAGTTACTCGGAAACTCACAAAACCCAGTGACACCTCCCACGTGGCCGGAGGCTGCGTAGTTTTCTTTCAATTTCTGAGCTTCTTAAAAATTAATAGTACTGCTTATCAGAGGGCGCACTTTCATGACCTAACACATTGTTAAAAATGATCAATAAAATGCGGGTTAAAATGTTTTTAAAGTCGTAAAAGAAAAGATAAATGAAGTCAAAATTTGATCAAAACCAGTTCAAATAAATAACTTAAGTTGTTGGATATGTTACTGATGTAATCAAAGCTTCTTCCTTTCGTTTCAAATGAAGTCAGCTTGCCAACTTTTAGTTGGGACTGTTCTTTACCACGAAATCTCAGTCTTTAGTTATCCATAAATCGGCAGAACCGTCAAAGGCGCTGATAAGTATCACACGAATCGAAGATTAAATGCAACGGCTGAGAAAATAAATTGAATGGGCTACTGAGAAGTTCTGCCCGAGGAATTTTTCGCATATCGTAAATATTATTTGAAGCAAAATTAAATTAAATTAAAACCGATGCAATAAGGGCAAATGCTTTAAAAATAATGTAAAAAAGATTTATCAGTCGAAATCGACGCAAATTGCAAAAAAAATGTCATATATAAATAAGTCATTTTCGTTTGGCACAACATAATATTAATGTGTATACTAAAAGGTATTGTTTTTAAAATCTTAAAAAAATTAATGGAAATCCGCCCCCTACTGATTGTTGTTCACTTTTGTCCACGTTTTCGTCCCGCCGTCCCACAGTGCGGCGAGTGCCAGGTTGCCGCTCGTCGTTCTCTCTGTTTGGCACTATCGCGTGCGCGCCGCCGACTGCCGACCGCGTGCGGGAGGGCGATACGGGCGAATCACGTCCCACGCCCATCGCCCATCGCCCGTCGCCCTCCAGCGCCCACAGCCGTCACGTCTCGTGCAAAGGGCGGGAGCCGTCACTGCGACGCACTGGCTGGAAAGCTCGCGTCGCTAGTTGGCAAACAACGCGATAGACTCCCGGTGCTCGAGGAAAACGTGAACCTGTGTTGGAACTAATGAAGATGAACAGTAAAATTGGTCGTGATTTTGGAGAGGTTGAAATGTTTTCGATCCTTCCACTTCATTTGTATTTATGTTTGGTGCATTTCTGTCTCTTGCCACCGTCTCCGTTTGAGGTACTCGAATAATGAGAAAACGTGAATAAATATTTTTTGAGAAAAAGCCAAATATTTTTCTAGTTTTTATCTCGCTTCGCTCACTTGTCCCTTTGTATTCAAATCTTTAAGATGTTCCTATTCCATTGCGGTACACTTAATTTTGCTGGAACGAAATGTTCAGAAATTTAATAAAGTATTCATAATTGTTCATAACAAATATATAAGTAGCTACTGAAATTGATATTTTTCATATTAACTTTAGTATATAGAAAGAGTTATAAGAGAATACGAACAAAGACCATTCTACTACGAAATAATACTGCTCTAAGAAAGATTTCTCTGCCGTGGTGTGCTGTTTTATTGTCATACCAGGACAAATGCATATTTATTACAATAAATGTTCAGTGAATAAATGGAAATTGTCGCCAGCCGCGGAGACCAGCTAAATCAAATTCAAGCGTCTGGATAATGTCGCGGTCCCTTCATTTTAAGATTTTTTTGTACTTTACAAGAAGTCTCCAAGACATTTACATTTCTTTTCTCAAAAGTGGCTACAGAGTTTTAAATCATTCTTTAAAATTAGATACAGCATGAAAACGTATAAAATATGCGAGTAACGAAACTACGAATAACTCTTTTTTGAATTCCCCAAATTTTGGAAAACTGCCATAGGGCAATTTTTGGCACTCTACTTTTATTCCAGTTTTGAAAGTCGACCATTTTTCAACAAATGCATTTTTTATTCTCCACACCAAAAAAAGGTAGAGTTTTCCACGCAATTTTGAGTGATATATAAATAATATTTAATTTTTTTTCAAAAAGGTACAGATTTCTTTCTTTAAGTTTTTCCAGATAAACTGTTTTTAGCTCTGAACACCCTTTATGTTCTGAAACTCATGTAAACAACATTAAAAGCCCCAAAAATCTTACTAATCGTTTAATAATTTTTTAAATCATTTAAAATAAAATAACCAAACCTATAACTTCATGTATCGAAATGTCTATTAATTATTCAAATTTAATAGAGGTAATACGTCCACTTCACTAACGACACACAACGATCAGTATTTACGTGCTCAGAAACAGCTGTCATGTAAACGAATACGAAGAAAACACAAGTACAAAGTGTTATATCCAAAACTAAAGAACAGCGATTTCTAAAATTCTTTTATTACCGCAAGCCAACAAGAGATTCAATAATACAAGCCAAGTCGAACAATATTCGCGAGATATTCCGTAGACGTAGCGAAGTTCACTGTTTAGCCGTAGGGAGAGTCCGAGTCCGTAACCGTTCTGTAACGCACTTCACTTGTCACTATACACGCACGGGCAGTCACTTCTCACTGCCTACCACTCGCCGGGCACCGCTCTTATAGCCCGCCCGGGCTGAAAGTCCGCCGGCCAGCTACCCGATAAGGGTGAGTTCTCCTGCTCCGGGGCTTGGCCGAGCGTGACGGAGCTGCGGCGTTGGTAATCGGCGCCCTCTCTTGAGCGGCGCCGGGACCACCTTCCGGCGGCAACTTTAAGGGTGCGCGTTCGACCATATCACAAAGTAAATTTACAGTGAAATTAAAAAAAAACTGATTTGCATTAACTAGATGTTGCGCACTTGATATTTTATTAACCAAACAACAATGTAGGTATGTTACAGGTAGATTATGTGTGTTTGACATCATAAAACAGATGGAGAGAAGGGAATTCATATTTGGATGCACTAAAATATACTTAAATATATATTTTCAAAATAAATTTTTTATGAATCAATTTTAAAATTAATTCTTCAAAAAAACCGCCAAAAAGATCACAAACAAAAAATATCTACTGGTAGACCATTAAAAAAACTGGTGTTTTTTAAACCCCGTTTATAATATTACTTAACCATTATCAATAGAGCGAGAAAGTTCGTGCTGTGGTAAAACCACTGGTTATCCCAAACGTAATGAGCGAACGTAATGAGCGAACCGAGAAGGGTTTGATCTTAATTCGCGGAAGCCGCGCCACGTATTCCATGGCATTGTCTGTGCAACAATGGCTCGGGAGAAAAGACGAGGAAATGAGGAATCGCGTCGTTTGACATGTCGTTTCACGCCTGTCGATCATTATCTCTCGGAGCGAGTGAGGGAACGCGTCGCGGGCCCCGCCTGCGAGTGTCAAAAGCGTTCACAGGCGAATTGTTTCGCGCTTCAAGCGCGAACTACCAATCAAATGCACGACTCCATGGGTTTGATTGATTGATTGATTGATTGTTAGTGATTCCGGGCGCAATTACTTGGGTTGTCAGTCCCGTAAGTGTAATGCTTGTTTTTGATCGAGAAGTGGCGGTGATATTCCTCCCGTTGGATGTCGAGATCCGGTACCGACCTACCGTTGGCTAGAGGGGTTTTCGCCAACCAGGTATCTCCCAAGAGCGGAGCACCGCCCCAGCTCGGACAAACTCTCTGCTCGCCAGGTCTCCCAGCATGTGTGGTAGTGTAGTGCACGTTACTGTAATTTTGTGTAAGGGGTGAAGATATGACAAAGAAGAGGAAGGAATGATCGCGCGCGGTTCGTGGCCCGTTCATCAGGACATTGCCCCGGCATTCACCTGGTGTTTAACGGAGAACCCACGGAAAACTACCGATCAGAGCAGCCTGCCTCTAGAATTCTCCTCCAGACAGCGACTGAATTCGACCTAGCTGACATGCTTAGTGTCGAAAATCCTGCCACCGGCGGGACTCGAACCTAGGACCTCCCGGCCAGAGGGACTGCAGTGGCAACAGTTGATGCCCTGAGCCATCTCCCCCGATCCGCGTCTCTATGGGCGAGCACAAGTCGCAGATGGGCGGGAGCATTCGTTCAGATCAGACGGTGCGTCGCAAGCCGGCAACTGAAGTGACGCTGGAAGAGGAAACAGTGGTTTGACGAGGGTATGCAATTTCAAGAACGACAAAAATGAAAATTCGAAATTAGACAAAAGAGTTTCTTCAAATAGAAAAACTAGAAACAATAGGATTTCAATGCGCGTTGTGGTCAGTTCTACGTACAATGACTATGACGGACAAACCAAGTGAGATGAAATGGGGTAGATACAGATGTCATGTATACCCTACGTAGCCTACTATTCGCCCACTTGTTAATGCTAGGGAATTTTACTCCCCAGCATGGGTACACGAGCTTGGCTCGTATCCTCATCTACCGTGGATGCACAAGTACACCGTTGGTACGGCATACAAATACTCCGGAACGCGATGCAGAATTCGCGACACATAACTCCCCGAAGGGTAAAACACACCAGGGTAAATCCGTCCCAGCAGCTCCGAACAACCAGCTGTGCGGGTTGGACCAGCTTTTTACATCGCTTTGGAGCTGTTTACACCACTGACTGCTTTAAGGAAAAATCCCTTCCCAATACACTTGAGAAACAGGAACTGACAAAAATAATCGGAAACTCCAACTGGAGGTCTCACGGGTCGTTACACCAGAGGGTATGGCGTCTCCAACTCGTCTCCTCAGTGCGATAGACCTCCGTTATCGAGCGAGAGCCGCCGGGAAACTGGGCACCCAGGTGGGAGATGCCGATCCTTCGACAGGGTATCGCAGTGTGGGACCTCAGCCAACGTCACAGCTCCAACAATTTTGGTTTGAGATGGTACGTGTTGGGGGTAGACGATGAATTGCATGGAAATCAGGCAATGGATATGTATGAATTGAGGCAATAGATTGGGATATAGTGATGCGATGAATGGTGAAAAACTGATTCAGTTCGATGAACTAAGGGGATAGATGGAGATGCACTAGAACGATGTATTGGAATGACCTGAGACAATGATTGGGATGAACTGACGAGGTAGATTAGGATAATTTGCAATGGTAGACTGGGATGATTTACCGCGGTTTACTATGATGAACCAGGGTGACAGATTGTAAATAACTGAAGAGATAGATTGAGATGCAGGCGATATATTGAGATGATGTGAGGAAATAAATTGGCAAAGTCTGATGAATTGGAATCAAATGGGGTGATAGATTGGCAGAAACTGAAATAATGGACACGAACGGAAAACCACGAAGGATTTAAACGAATTGAATTGATGAATCGGAAACCACACTAACGACGAATCGGTACGAACCGACACGGCAAATTCAGGCACAGAACCAAGCAGCGGGGACTGGCACCGCAGCGGGGCGACGACAGGCGCCCGCGGGGAAAGAGCGCGAATCGGTTCAAAGCGAACAGCAGCCGTATCAACGCCTCTTCTCCCCGGCGCGGGCGGATTTCGCCCGGATGCTCCCCCCCCGCCCCCCCGCGCCGGAAGTGCCGGCGGCGGCGAGGCGCTCGGAGTGCGCGGGCCTTTGAGGCGAGTTCCGAACGCCGGCGGAAAGTTTACATTTCATTAGCCCGCCCAAAGCGTGCGTCGCGCGCGCGCCAACCGTCGCAGCCACTGCCATCACCATCGCCACCACCATCACCACCACCACCACCACCACCACCACCCGCGCACAGAGGGACAGGCGTTCGAAAATCGGGCCAAATGTATTTTAGACTGATCCTAATACTGAGGAAGCTGATATACTCTTTACCTCGTCGTATTACACTTAAATTGTTAAAAAAATACAGATAAAAATATTCACAATTAAACAATAAGATAAAATTAAGATAAGATTACATAATATTTAACTTGTGCCAACGGCTAATCAGAGAAGCTGAGATCGCTAAGTTGGATGGTTGTTACTGATTCCGGGCTCGTCAACTACAGACATCCCGTGCGGTAAGTTTTTCCTCGAGAGGTGGCGGTGATCATCCATCGTTTTTTTCATCCATTCGGCTTTTCCTTAACCAGGTATTTCCCACCAGCGGGGCACCGCCACACCCGGGACACACCCTCTAAGCTCGAGGCCGGTCTCCCTGCATGTGCAGTAGTGTAGCGCATGTTGGTGTGTGTGCAATGGATGAAGATATGACCAGAAGGAGGTAGGAAACATCGCGCGTGGCCCGTGGCTCGTTTGTTAGGGTATTGCTCCGGCATTCGCCTGTTGTTGAACAGAAAAAACACGGAAAACAACCCATCAGATCAGCCGGCCTCTACAATTAACCTCCAGACAGCAACTGAATTCGACCTGCCTGACAAACTAGTGTCGGAAATCTTGCCACTGTCGGGACTCGAACCTAGGACCTCCTGGTGACAGGCACTGCTGAGACTTCAGCTGATGAACTGAACAAGTTCTCTCGGTTCGCACGTTCGCGTGGTCTGGAGATCGCGAATCCGCGAGAAAAAAACATCTGTGTCAACAAGCATTTTTTGAATACCACTTACTTGCAAATCTCAATTCTTCTTTATATTAATTTAAAAATAACTATAGTACATGCGTATATGTAAAAAATGTATGACTGTTAAGTACATAAAATAAAAATAATCGAAGAGATGTTGCAACATCAAAGAATCAAAAGTAAGAACTAATGAAATATTGTTAGATCTTTTGAAGATTTTGACATCACTGACCATAACATTTTGTTTTCAAAATTGCCTTCACTTAGAATTCGGGGTACACGCCTAGATTTGATGTCCTCGTACCACAAACATTGCTAGTAAAGAGGACAAACACCTAAGGAGACGCAAGAAAATTATTTACTCATCTGTCCAATTCTTTGCCAATTAAGAATGGAGTTCCGTGGGCTTGGATCCTTCGCCATGGCCTAACCTCTTTCTTTTATATGTAAATGAATTGCCATCGCGTCCATTGGAGACGGTAAAATAGTTCTGTTTGCTGATTACATGTACATTCATTGCAAAAAAGAAAGAATAGGTAGTGAATTTCAGATGTTTTAAAACTGATATCGTAATTACAAAGTATTAGTTGAGGAGGAACGATGGAAGGAATGATCTAAAGGAAACAGTTTCAATAAAGTTTTGCATTTCAAATAAGCAATCGCCATGAATGAGCCATTAAAAACGAACTATATGCAAGCGCTGATGTAAGGATAAAAAAATTGTAAGTCTCTCCATTCAGCAAAGCCTCAAATGGTATACCAATATAAATGAAGTGAATGCGAAAGTTAATTATCTTACGTATTAAGAGTTATTTCAAATTCTGAAAGCGTTCATACATCTATTGCGAACATTTTGTGAACGTATGTTCCCGCTTGAGATATGGCTTATATTGTAGAGAAACGCATCATTTAGTAACTAGAATTTTACATTTCAGAAAACAACTGTAGGAATAATAAACAAAGATCATCCACATTATTCTTGAAACTTCGTTTCACTGAGATTGAAACCTTACAATTGCCTAGCCTAGTTATTTACAAATCCGTAGTTTTTATTATAACATACTTAAGGGTGGAAAATATTTTGATGCAAAACAGAAATTCATCACTCAATCTGACAAAACACGTCGTGGGAATCTTATTAATCAGGAGACCAGTATCACCATGAATGAGCCATGAATGAGCCATTAAAAACGAACTATATGCAAGCGGCTGATGTAAGGATAAAAAAATTGTAAGTCTCTCCATTCAGCAAAGCCTCAAATGGTATACCAATATAAATGAAGTGAATGCGAAAGTTAATTATCTTACGTATTAAGAGTTATTTCAAATTCTGAAAGCGGTCATACATCTATTGCGAACATTTTGTGAACGTATGTTCCCGCTTGAGATATGGCTTATATTGTAGAGAAACGCATCATTTAGTAACTAGAATTTTACATTTCAGAAAACAACTGTAGGAATAATAAACAAAGATCATCCACATTATTCTTGAAACTTCGTTTCACTGAGATTGAAACCTTACAATTGCCTAGCCTAGTTATTTACAAATCCGTAGTTTTTATTATAACATACTTAAGGGTGGAAAATATTTTGATGCAAAACAGAAATTCATCACTCAATCTGACAAAACACGTCGTGGGAATCTTATTAATCAGGAGACCAGTATCACCAGATCACTGCAAGAAATTTTCGTCTAAATCATATGCGTTTTCACTTTCCCAGACTCATTGCCAGATATTATATTTGAAACACAAGTGCTAAGTAACATATTTTCTGTTGCATGTTTCTGGACAATTACAGACCATACTAACCTTCAAAAAAGAAAATATTTCTTCTCTGATTATGTAATGAGTTAGTTGACATTTGTACAGTATAATTTTAAAGAACATTACATACACAGGTAACAAGTAATGTACGTCATGGGTATAATTGTTGCGTTTTTAGTTCAAATACCTATGTTTATGGTTCATTTATGATTACCTAAGGCTCATGTTGAGGCTCCTATTTTTGGTTCTATAGTATAGGCATGGTATATTCTATGGTATTAGTAAAGTTGGGTAGTTATGGATTAATACGTGTTTTTATTTAAAGTGTTTTGTTGTTTAAAATATAATTTTGTTTGGATTAGTATTAGTTTAATTGGAGGTTTTTTAATAGGGTTAGTATGTTACGTCAGCTTTTGAATGAAAGAGCCACATCTCCATGTTTTTTTCGTTCTGCTTCTCTGATCCATTAAGTAAATTCTGAGATACTCACGAGTTTTGCTACACGACACAATTGTTTGTTCACTGTACACACATTTTAAGCTATTCTTTTGCAAGTTATGGTAAAAGCAGAGCCGCTACGATGGGTTACTATTTTATTAGCAATACTGTAAAATCAAATCTGTACTTCTTTTACCGAAGCAAATACATTTTCTGGAAATCGAGTCCGAGAACACTTTCCTAGTTATCAACATATAGTGATGTTACTCGAACTCCGTATTAAGTTCATTTCGGTTTCGTTTCAAACAATATATTTCTGGCTAGTTGTGGATCACAATACTCCCTAGCCACTATGAAACTCGACACAACATTGACCGCAATGACTCCAGCCCGCACTAACTCTGCCACCCCAATCACACCCTCATCCTGCCGTCGCCGTCGCCGTCGCCGTCGCCGTCGCCGTCGCCGTCGCTTTCGCCGTCGCCGTCGCCGTCGCCGTCGCCGTCGCCGTCGCCGTCGCCGTCGCCGTCGCCGTCGCCGTCACCGTCACCGTCACCGTCGCCGTCGCCGTCGCCGTCGACATCCCCATTACAACCTTACGTACTGCTCTCTCCACCCACCCCAAAGGTCGCTGTCGCTGTCACTCCGTCACCCCCCGACTCCGTCACCCCCCCCGACTCCGTCACCCCCCCGACTCCGTCACCCCCCGACTCCGTCACCCCCCGACTCCGTCACCCCCCGACTCCGTCACCCCCCGACTCCGTCACCCCCCGACTCCGTCACCCCCCGACTCCGTCACCCCCCGACTTCCGTCACCCCCCGACTCCGTCACCCCCCCGACTCCGTCACCCCCCGACTCCGCCCCCATTACCTGGACGGCACCGTCGGCGTCCACAGCTGCGCCCATCCCGCCGCGAGCAGCCTCGCCCCTAATCCCCCCCACCTGCCGCCGTCCGCGCGGAGCGGCGCGCCGAAGCGTTAAATATTCAGGGGCTGTTGCCGTGTGGGAGTCGCGACGTCGCGTAATTCGTTTGGCAGCGTCTCGCCTCCCGCGCTGCGCTCGCTCCTCTCCAGCCCCAGCGCCCCAGCCCCCAGCGCCCCAGCCCCAGCGCCCCAGCCCCAGCGCCCCAGCCCCCAGCGCCCCAGCCCCAGCGCCCCAGCCCCAAAGCCCCAGCCCCAAAGCCCCAGCCCCAGCGCCCCAGCCCCAGCGCCCCAGCCCCAGCGCCCCAGCCCCAGCGCCCCAGCCCCAGCGCCCCAGCCCCAGCGCCCAGCCCCAGCGCCCCAGCCCCAGCGCCCCAGCCCCAGCGCCCCAGCCCCAGCGCCCCAGCCCCAGCGCCCCAGCCCCAGCGCCCCAGCCCCAAAGCCCCAGCCCCAAAGCCCCAGCCCCAAAGCCCCAGCCCCAAAGCCCCAGCCCCAAAGCCCCCAGCCCCAAAGCCCCAGCCCCAAAGCCCCAGCCCCAAAGCCCCAGCCCCAAAGCCCCAGCCCCAGCCTCAGCCTCAGCCTCAGCCTCAGCCTCAGCCTCAGCAGCAGCGCAGGCGCTCGCGGAGAGCAACGATCGCCACTACCGACTGGCGCGGTGGTCGATGCTGGCTTTTACATGCACGTGAACTACTTCTCCCCATACTTCGCTCACAGTGTGTACTAGTTTCTGACGATAAAGAAATCACAGCAAACTGCAATACGCGAAAAGTTGGAATCTTACCAAGGGGGGCATTCTGTGCAGAAATAAATCAAAATATCATATAGAACCACTAGTGCTTCGACACACACACTTTTTCCCATTGTTTGAAAAGTTACGTTTTATTATAACACCAAATGAATACTACCCATTGTATGTGGGCCGGGACTTCAAAAAACGATTCGAAAATTTAAGGATTTACTTCTTTGTATGTTAAGGTTGATTTAAATAACTTTTTATGGAAAGTTAATGCTTTCACAACTTCAGCTATGATTTTCCCACGCCTGTTGCATCAGAATAGCATACTTTTATTTTCTCAATATCTAATTATTCAATTCTCATAAGGTATTTTTCCGATAAGTTAAATCTTTCTCACGCAACGACATCTCTTAACAATATCTCCCAATCAAACTAGTGTTGTTCCGTTATTGAGTTTGCTTCTGGACGTAAATATAGCTAAACTATGCGCACGTTTTGTTGAACTCTCCTTTTGCTTGTAATGGAAGGAGTAGAGGTAAGGGCGAACTACTACTATTTTGTTAGCAATTAATAAAAATCATACTTGCAAGTCGTTTACCGATGCAAATAAGTTTTATATAAGTCGAAAGATAGGAAAAATAGACGATAGGAAAAAAATAGACGAAAATGTCTATTTTTTTCAAATCTTGCTAATCTTGCGCTCTTTTAAAATGTTTTTTTATTTATTTTAAACTTTTACTCATCTTTCAACTATAGTTAATATGACGGAAGGGATTCTGGAACTCAAGAAAACGTGCGCAGTTAATATTCTCCCCCATACGTCACATACAGTTTCTACTGTTTTTTTGACTAAATAAATCCAAATCACTTTTTTTGGGCGGAAAGATAATCGCACATGTTTAACAAGAATTCAGAAAATCAGTTTAGTGATTCCTAGTATTGCAATTTTTTAATGAATTTATCATCTTTATTACAAAAAAGGATAAATTAATTATTTAATACACGTACTTTCTGAAAAACTGTGAGTACTAAATAAATAGTTTTTTAGTTCACCTACGAATGTAATGTTTTTCAGCAAAGTCACAGAATCATTGGAGCAGAAAGCTTTTAAAACTAATTTCTTCCATGATTAAATATTTTTTTTAGTCGTACACATCTAGTTCCGAGATAATTTCAGCAATATTTCGAAACGAATAAAAGGTATGCAAATATATGGAGAAGAGCTTAAAATTCACTCTCAATATGGAAAAATAATCTCCCGGCGCCCTGCCTCATTATAATTCATTACCCCGATGGAAACATGGCGCGAATGCCTTTGCATCGAATTGGGGCGCAGAAGCAGTCGCCCTGTGAAGGAAAGAGGCTGCGTCGCGGGGCCTCCGTCTTCTCCGCCTTGCAAGCGACGCGCGGCCGGAGGGAAATAGAAAGAATGAGAACGGAGAAAGAAAGAAAAGGAAAGAAAGAAAGAAAGAAACAGAAAGAAAGAAAAGCAAGTAAAGAAAGAAAGTATGCAATTAATGAAAGAAAAGGAAAAAAAGACAAATAGAAAAAAAAGAAAAAAAGACAAATAGGAAAAAAAGAGAGAGAAAGAAAGAAAAGACAGGAAGAAAAGAAAGGAAGAATGAAAACGAAAGAAAGAAACACACAGACAGAAAGAAAGAAAGAAAAAGATTGACAGGAAGAAAGAGAAAGTAAGTGAATATTGATTCCGTGTGTGTCTTGAACACTTGAAGTCATTAGTTCCGGGGGTGTAGTGCATCTTATGGCATGATACGGCACTGACCTACCAAGAGGCTGAAAGCTACAATAGATGTTGGAGAATACGGTCATATTCTATGAGAGTGGAAGAAAAATCTGAGATAAGAATAGAGATGAAGTAGATTGAAACCACGAAGAGGAAGAGCCATGAGCGAGGGTGCAGATTAAGGAAATGGTTCGAGAACTGATGAACAGAAAGAAGATGATGAAGAGTTAACGAATATCAGAAGATACATAAATGTAATGAGAAGGATACGATATTAAAATTTATAAACGAACAAAAATATAATGCAATTGTAACTTGTCAGAACACAATAATATTCAAAGAGGAATTAGAATCGAGAAAGAATATGCAGTGACAGCAAAGGATAGTGCAAGACTAAATGCGATACGTATGTTGATTATTGGAGCAACCAAGGGCATGTCTGTACGAAAACAGATTCATGCAGACAGGAATGCGGGTGAAAGGGTGTAGGTTACAAGGCTTCAAGGGGGGTAGCAATGGTGCAAGGCGTCGACAGGCTGAGAACCGTATTAGGCGGCGGGTGGCAGCTTTGTTTGGCGTTGGGGGGGGGGGGCGCATTCATATTCAAATGTGAGAAAGAATAATGGCCTAATTCCACTGCGCAATGGAATATTTAAGAGCTCTGTCGCTCGGCGCTTATCGAAATGCGAGTTCGCCGTTCCCCTCCGCAGAAGAAATCTTCCCAAATCGATTCCCGAGAGGCATTAAGTCGCCCTTGATTCTCAGAAACAATACTGAGAATATGTAGGCAACGCGAGGAAGACGTTCTGACGGTCAGAAGGGCAGAGGAATTGATGACGCAAACCCGAAGTCTTGGCGTCAGTTGATTGGAAATTTAATAAAACCGATAGTATGCGTTTGTGAATGTTAAAAATGAAGGAATTAAATTCAGAGGTGAAATTCAAACAAGATGTTTTGTAAACACCCCCCCCCCGCATTCGAACATTTCATGATAATCCGCACTTCATATGCAACATTTGATGTGAAATATTTCAGTGACGTTCAATTAAAAAGATTGAGATTGTTTTAAGGAAAACAGTTGTCTACTTACTCAATATTTTGTCAATAACGCAGACCGTTTGGCGCATCAATTTACTAGTGCCAATTGTGGTGAGGAGGGATACTGTATTTTTCTTTCCAATGGCAATGCTATAGGTTATATATATCTTTCCAAATTTCAATTTTATCAGTTAAAATGCAATATTACTCTTTTGAATCAAATCACATCTATATATGAAAAAACAAATCGAGCAAAGCCCGCTTACTACTAATACACTTATCTTCAAAATCTTCGATGCAGTATCTAGCCACTTTTTTCATCGGCGTACGGACTCACAAAAATATGCCTGCTTGCATATTATTTTCCATTTCATATCTGTATTTAGTACTGTTTTATATTATATAAGAATGTTATACTATAATCACTTTTTAGGGTGAAATTCCTTATTTGGATCCTTAATTCAGTGTGTAGCTATTTAACACATCATTTTTCTTTGCTTAAATTTATAAAATGGACAAGTTATTCTAATAACAATTAATCACAAAACTTCACGCAATTTTCTACTAGATAGGATATAATGTTCTGTAATACATATAGTACAACTTGTAAAGAATCATAGGTGAATCATGTCGTTTATCGATCGGATGTTTCAAGTCTTATTCTTTGTTAGCTTTTATAGTTTTGAAATCACTCAAGAAGTATCGAAATAAACGATTATACTTAAACTAGTATTTGGCCTGATACACAACGACAAAAATAGGTTGACGGTAGAGCTACGCTAGAAGACGCATTAAGCCTCAAGAAGCATTCGACATAAATCTCCTCTGCGAAGCACAGCTGCTCCTAAACTTGCGCGCCAGCGAGGTGACACGGGGGCGGCGAGACAAAGACGAGGCGGGCGTGAGCGGCGAAAAGGCTTTCGGGCGATCCCGCCCTCCGCCCGCCGTCGCTGAGCCAGCAGGCGGAGCCGTTATGCAGATCGGGAGGTTAGGGCGCCGTTACCGTTTACGTCTCCGCGGTGTCGGCGCGGGCGGGCGACGGGGCGGGCAGGCGACAGGAAAGGGCAGGGCGGGGCGGGGAAGGCGGCGGGGCGGGGCGGTGCCGGGGGCGGGGCGGTGGGGCGGTGCGGTCGGCAGGGCGGCGCGCCACGCACGCCCGCGCCGGGCGATAGGTGGCTGCGCTGACGGGCGATAAGCTTCTAAGGCCGCGTTTCCACCCGAACGCGCGCGCGCCCGCGTTAATATGCGCACGCAGCCCCGTGCGCCTCGGCTAATGTCGCACGGCCTACGGCTGCCCAGCTCCAACGTCACCCCTGCGCGGCGGCGGTGCACGAACGGGAGGGATGGGGAGGGGAGGAGGGGGCAGTCGCTGATGAGGTCCAGGGATGACCACGGAGGGAGGGAAGGAACAAACAGCAAAAGCGGCGTTCATGGGGCTGGAGCAATGAACCAACGATTTTCATACGGATCATGGAACCTTGAAGAGAACACACACATTTTCCTCCAGACTTTATACTTTTCTTCAAACTCTGAAAAACTATATTTGACAATATACCTGAATTTGAAGTTGAGTGGGAATTAGAGGCAGGGAAGTAGGGGAGAGGTGATGTGGCACTCGTCGAAAACCACGGGAAGTCCAAGGGGCAGGAAACGATCGAAGTTACGCTTAAAGCTCCATTTCGATAACCCAAATGTTGTAATGTGGTTGAAGAACCAACAAAATACTATTTTTTCTCACCTTAAATGCTACTTCGAATTACACGAACTTTCACTGATATGGAACTTGACGGGGCATTAGAGGGGGAAGAGGAGAATACAGAAAGGAAGGGTGACACTTAGAAACACGGAACGATCGCGGAGGAAGTTAACGGCGTAAGAAGCGCAGTTAGGTCTATCGTAATTGGGCAAATGTTTTTATCACACGGAATGAACTCTTACAAAAACAGTTTTTTCAGCCATGCCTCATCTACAGCAATTTGATATTGTGAATTGAATCCTTCTTATTGTTAGTGAACTTATTGTTAGGAAGACCGTCCAAAAACACAATACCTGCCATACGAGTGTATAAGTCGTATAATTTTACATAACCTTTACTGATGTGAGAAAATACTTCCTGCTCGAGCACAACTAGTTATTTCTTATTTCATTATTTTTCTAGAGATTGTACCTAATATTTTTAATTGATCGACATTTCTATAATTCTGTCATTTATTGTTAAGGAGGTAAGATGCTAAATATAATTATTTTCCAAATTTTAGAAGTTACTAGTGAGCATGATGGGTTCATCGCTGCATTCACTGCGAACGTCAATTGCTAAGGTAATTAGTCTCATACGTGTATGGCAAGTTATTTTCTATCACGGGAGCTGGCGGTGTCCTTCCCCAGCTGGATGGTGAGATCCAGCGCCGACCTGCTAATCGGCTTGCGGGGATTCCCCAATGGGGAATCTACCCCCAGTGGGGCACCGTTCCGGTCGAGACCAACTCAGCTCTGAACTGGTCTCACGGCATGAGTGATGGTGTAGTGTATATTAGAGCAAGTGTGTGTAAGGGGTGAAGATAGTACAGGAAAGATCGCGCGCGGTTCGTGGCTCAAAACACTACCGATAAAAGCAGCCGGACAGTAGAATTCTCCTCCAGACAGCGGGTGAATTCGACCTAGCCAGAGTCCTCCTGCCATCGTCGGAACTCAAACCCTAGAACCTCCCGGTCGCAATCACTGAGTTACATCGATGCTTTGAACCACCCATGCCGGCGCGCAGTAATACAACAATGAGTAAATTAATATATTCTTAACATGATACTAAAGCCGACAAATGGATATTAAATATACTGAATTAGTTATAAGATCCATTCGTCGGTAAAATAATGCCATTTTGTCCCTCCCACTATTCTACCAAATGCATCTCACGCATTAGAATTCAAGTAGCGCGACTGCAGCCCTTCCGTCCAGGGGAGTTCGGCTCTGTCCTCGTATTTCGCGGAGGCACAAAGCCGCAGCCCGAAGCCCCTCCGGCGCCCCGCCCCCCGGCGCGCGCGGCGGGCCCGCGCATAACGAGGGCGAGCGGATAAACGCGGCCGGCCGCCCTTCGCAGGCATTGTGTGGGCGCCGCCGCCGCCGCCGCTTGTCGTGAAGTCCATTCCGAGCCGATTCATTGCGCGCTGCCCGCGTTCGACCCCAGACATCGAGAGCGGGAAACGATGGGGGGGGGGAGGGTGAGTTGAGACGAGGCAGCAATAGGATATTCCTTCTGCGAGTGATCTGCGGGGTGTTTGCGTCGGTGTGGGTGTGAGTCGTGGCATGGGGTGAGACGTGACATGGGGGTGAGACGTGTCATGGGGGTGAGACGTGTCATGGGGGTGAGACGTGTCATGGGGGTGAGACGTGTCATGAGGGTGAGACGTGTCATGAGGGTGAGACGTGTCATGAGGGTGAGACGTGTCATGGGGGTGAGACGTGTCATGGGGGTGAGACGTGTCATGGGGTGAGACGTGTCATGGGGGTGAGACGTGTCATGGGGGTGAGACGTGTCATGGGGGTGAGACGTGTCATGAGGGTGAGACGTGTCATGAGGGTGAGACGTGTCATGGGGGTGAGACGTGTCATGAGGGTGAGACGTGTCATGAGGGTGAGACGTGTCATGGGGGTGAGACGTGTCATGGGGGTGAGACGTGTCATGAGGGTGAGACGTGTCATGGGGGTGAGACGTGTCATGGGGGTGAGACGTGTCATGGGGGTGAGACGTGTCATGGGGGTGAGACGTGTCATGGGGGTGAGACGTGTCATGAGGGTGAGACGTGTCATGAGGGTGAGACGTGTCATGGGGGTGAGACGTGTCATGGGGGTGAGACGTGTCATGGGGGTGAGACGTGTCATGGGGGTGAGACGTGTCATGAGGGTGAGACGTGTCATGAGGGTGAGACGTGTCATGGGGGTGAGACGTGTCATGGGGGTGAGACGTGTCATGAGGGTGAGACGTGTCATGGGGGTGAGACGTGTCATGGGGGTGAGAAGTGTCATGAGGGTGAGACGTGTCATGGGGTGAGACGTGTCATGGGGGTGAGACGTGTCATGAGGGTGAGACGTGTCATGAGGGTGAGACGTGTCATGGGAGTGAGACGTGTCATGGGGGTGAGACGTGTCATGGGGGTGAGACGTGTCATGAGGGTGAGACGTGTCATGAGGGTGAGACGTGTCATGGGGGTGAGACGTGTCATGGGGGTGAGACGTGTCATGGGGGTGAGACGTGTCATGGGGGTGAGACGTGTCATGGGGGTGAGACGTGTCATGGGGGTGAGACGTGTCATGGGGGTGAGACGTGTCATGGGGGTGAGACGTGTCATGAGGGTGAGACGTGTCATGAGGGTGAGACGTGTCATGGGGGTGAGACGTGTCATGGGGGTGAGACGTGTCATGGGGGTGAGACGTGTCATGGGGGTGAGACGTGTCATGTGTATCGGGGCGAGTAAGAGTGTGTATCGGGGCGAGTACGAGTGTGTATCGGGGCGAGTACGAGTGTGTATCGGGGCGAGTAAGAGTGTGTATCGGGGCGACTATATTTGTGTCGAGGCGAGTATGTGTGTGTATGTGTTGGGCCGGGTATGTGTGTGTGTATATGTGTTGGGGCGGGTATGTGTGCGTGTGTCTGAGTGAGTATGTGTGCGTGTGTTAGGATGAGTGTATGGGGTGTTGGAGTCGGATCGTGTGTCATCAGGACGTGTATCCGCAAATCGAGGGACGTGAATTTCGCAGGAGGATGAGCTGTAGCGCAGCGGGCGTTCCGAGGCCGGGCAGGGCGCAGCACGGAGAACAAGCGGGTTCATGTGGAGGCGAATCAGAGCGGCGGACGTGTAGCAGGAGAGGTGAGGGGACAAGCGACGAGCGGAAGGGACGGGGAATAGTTTAGAGCAGCGCAGCGCTAGGCACCACTCGCCGTGAAGTGGCCGAACACCCTACCGAGATGTCCGCAGCAGAGATCGACGATCGGAAGCTGGCGAATGCTAGCAGAGCAAAACAACTATGCACGAGGGACGAGATTGTAGGGAAGGGAGACTGTAGGGAAGGGAGATTGTAGGGAAAGGAGATTGTAGGGAAAGGAGATTGTAGGGAAAGGAGATTGTAGGGAAAGGAGATTGTAGGGAAAGGAGATTGTAGGGAAAGGAGATTGTAGGGAAAGGAGATTGTAGGGAAAGGAGATTGTAGGGAAAAGAGATTGTAGGGAAAGGAGATTGTAGGGAAAGGAGATTGTAGGGAAAAGAGATTGTAGGGAAAGGAGATTGTAGGGAAAGGAGATTGGAGGGGAAGGGGAACGGAGAGACAAGTGAGGCGAGAGGAATGAAGGGATAGGACGGGGAGGGTGGGGAGGTACGGTTCGAGGCTGGGAGTAGCGGGCCGGTTCGGAGCGGGGAAGGGCGGGGCATGTCCGGGCGAAGCGGAGTGGGCAACGGAGCGCGGGACGGAGGGAGGGGCGGCCAGAGCCGTGCGAGAGCGTGAGGGAAGGGGCGAGGCCGCGCGCAGGGATAATTGCCGCCAGTCGCGAAAGGCCGCGGGGCGTGGGGCGTGGGGCGCGGGGGCTGATTCGCACGTGTTGTGTTTCCGAAGTGCACTTGATCCCCTGCGAGGCGGGCGACGGGCCCGCGCGGCGCGCCGCCCGAATCGAAGAGAGGTCGCAAGGCCTCGAGACGAGGGCAGTTGGAACCTCTTGGCTCGCGACGGAAATGGGAGCGACCGAGGGCCAGCGCGACGCATTAACAGCGCTGCGGCGGCCATATGCACTGATCGGATGTGAACGGGATAGTTTCTAATTCAGCAATCTCCAGTTTTATGATCTGCTGACGACAAAACTCGTTTACTAGATTCTCTTAAATTTCGACAAATCATGTTGCAACCATTATTGACACCGGCAATATATTACACTTTATTTGGGCATTGTTGCGATGAAAATTGTTATGCGAAGGAAAAACTTCAAAATAGTAATTACCACAATCGCTAATAGAAATAACTCAAACATAATTCACGTTTCTTTGTCCGCTGGATCAATACGTTCAAATTTCATTTTACAGTTTTTTAACTAACCATGTTAAGATCATATAACAGGCATTTGAGACATGACGATTGCTAATGCTAAAAGAAACAGCATGTATACATTTGAGTTTTATCCAGCACAACGTGAAGTTTCGGCAGATAGACAACTTTCAAACAACTACTTTTTAAAGACTACTGTTTTTGAACTTCATTTAGATTTTTATTTAAAAAGCAACACGGTATTCGTAAAGGTTTACGAACCGTGGGTTATTATACATAGAGGTTTTATTGTGAATATCACTTAATTCTCAATTTCACTGATAATCCTAATAACTCATTTAAATATAGTGAAGATTACGGGGCTTGGAAACAATGCCCGTTGAGCAGACTTCGAGTCAATGAAGGAAACCGACTATTCCCTATAAAAAAGAAATTGTTATGATGTTGATGTGAAACCTATGCTCCAATAAAAGATAATTAATCTAATATTGTCATAAATAAGGGAGTATTGGATAAATGCGCTTTAAAAATATTTTTCTCAGAGTACCGTAGCTATATATTTGTAATACCCTGTATTTTCATCCTTGTTAGATACTATATAGGAACAAATATTAGATTACGTATTATTAATATTATATTACACACTTTTCATTCCATCTTTAGAATCATTGGATATTAATATTTATCTTTCAAAATACATAGAATAACACAAGTTACATAGAAAAAATCTTTCGAACATGTTTATTATATTTTATAAAGATACACAATGCTTACAATTTGTGAAGAAGCATATACGTACAGAAATATAGATGAGAAAAAGTACTTAAGTAGGATAAAATAATTTAAAATCGATTGCGAAAGAAAAGAAATTTCTTTCTCACGAGAAAAGTGTCTCTTTTCAATTTTTTCCTCGTTTAGACTGTACTAGCAAAACAATATTGCCGGATATATCAGAATACATACCCCCGAATAGAACTACTTCTGCATTTTAAGTAACTGTACCAAAACATCAATCACAAGTTTTAGGAATACCTGTGCAAATGTATCATAACAGAATCAACGGTTTTAGTTGAATTTTTCGGCAAGGATGTGTCCAGAAAGATTTTTCAGAATCAGAAAAGAGTGGTTTCAGACTCCATACAAATTCTGCACGTCGATAGATTTTGTACTGTATTCAAACGGCTTCCCACGCTATAAATCTTTCTTGCTTTTGTCGTAACGTAATCGAGTTTTGAAAGACTACAGAAAATCTAGTTGGAGCTGCATTCGAAGCTACATCGAAAACG
Organism: Gryllus longicercus; assembly: GCA_038098605.1. Classification (NCBI taxonomy): domain Eukaryota; kingdom Metazoa; phylum Arthropoda; class Insecta; order Orthoptera; family Gryllidae; genus Gryllus; species Gryllus longicercus. Next base: position 563,521 of record JAZDUA010000757.1, on the reverse strand, counting down.
GACCATCAATCTTCATCACAAACACAGATGGTGACCTCTGGCACAATCACAAAAGGAAGCAGGATACTGCGTATAAAATGAGATAGATTGTATCGCAACAGGTTCCGGTGAAACATTCAGCATTAATCGAGTCAGTCTCTTCGTGTTTATTTGAAGGGTTCACTCAAACTTCTATTTCTCGCTCCGTAGTTGTATAAAAGTGTAACAAAGTATTCTTGAACTAATATAAGCTAGTTTTGATATTTGCACGAATACAAATTTAACACAATTCTTACATGCATTTCACGCTTTGATTCACACGCTTATTTTCTCCAAAAATTGTTATTACATCAACATCTTTCACAAGTAAGAATAGCAGAAAACACAAACCAGGAGATAATACTTAAAATTTGGATAGTTGAATCAGGTGCAGAAGCCCCTTAAATCTTCCTCGCTTTTTCAGAAGGAAAAAACTGAATGATTTTTCACACCGTTCTGCATCAAATGAAAACTTGAGCCACATGTTTCACTCACAGTTCATAGCATGCATTAGGGATTTCTATACCACACGATACGTCTCGATTAGTATTTTGACAGCTAGTAAACTTCAATTGTTACAACTCATATTGTAAATAGCATATTACATTCGTCAGCCAGTGAAAAGAATGCGTATATTACATTTAATGTTTTTAGAGGTAAACGCTTTGTATTGTTTTTGTAAGTTACACAATTATAAATTTAAAAACATGTTTAAACAAATTTAATTGATTATTATACAAAGAAAAAATACATTTTTATTCTTCGAGGCTGTACTTAAACATAATTGATGGCCTATAATAAACCTTTCTGGAGGTGAACACTTCCTTCCACAGGAACGATAATGTTATAGATTCAAAGAAAAGTGAAACTTTGAGATGTAGTGAAAGGTTAGTTAGTTCAAGTTAATTAAGTATTTCGTAATTTTTTGCAGATTGAATATTTTTTTATCCTCCCCTCTATTATTTCAAATGTGAAAAATCAACGATATAAAATGAGTCCATTGTCATGCAAGTATGAAAAAGTAGAATGCATCTGGAGATGTAAATAAGAGCAGAAATAGGATAGAATTGCCAAATAAGAGACAGTAAATATTTCGATAGATCCATAAATTCACAAGTTCTTCATAAAGAAAGGATTCTCATAAAAAGGGGAGGCACTTCGAGCCTCCCATTCCGAATACAACTGTCAGAAACAAACTTAATCCGTTGTAGAGTGTCCCTACATATTTGTGGACGACACATTTTTCGAATTAATATTTGTTTTTATTTTCTATTTAATTATTGAATCAAAATAGTGTTCGCTATGTGCAGACGTGATGTCAGTTCCCAACCTAAGAAAATCACTTACGGAACTCGGATATTATTACGTGCGATATTTTTCATCACATACTGGTTTAATCTTTTTTCTACACGATTATTATCATTCTGGGAAAAACTAATTTTTTATGGGCATTTCAATTCATATTTTGAAATGTTAATGTACTATGGTGGGGAACACCTCGCCGTATTGTGACTTGAACAGTAATTCGCCGTAGGGTAGTGGATTCGTCTCCATTGCTATTTATTCGCCCTGCTATTCTACTTTGTAACACTGGTGTCACCAAGAAGTGGCCTGCCCTAGAATCACTCTTTATTCTAAATGTCTTTATAAAATGTTATTCAAGAATGTGCATCATCGCAGTACATGTTTACAATATGTAATATTTGAGATTTTGGGCACTATGAAAACGATTATAATTATTATGAATTCAAATATTTTTCAGGCAATATAAAATATTAACTAGCATATTGCAAATAAAATGTTGTATAGTCAAGTTCATAAAATTTCAGGAATTTTATCAGCGATTAGGTAGTTTTTTTGTTATTCATTAATGCATTTATGTTTTTATACATTGGAAAAAAGAAATACGCCTCTAATTTCCTACCTCTCACTGCCATGTTTTACGGTGAAGCTATCGGAGGGATAATAACTGAATTTGAATCAACAAGAGAAGAGCTTCCTACTTTGACGGAACTTCGAAACAGTAGCTCAGCCTTGTGGCTCGACTGATGAGCTAGAATATACTACTAGAATGGCTGACCCCATGCTTTCAGCGATCTTAGTGAACATTCGCAGAAGTATGGGCCTCCATGTTTTTTGCAGTCAAAACATGAGTCATGGCCTGGAGGTAGAGTATAGAATTGGGGTTATACTGCATCAATATGTTGTTTGTGTCAGATATTATTTCCGATAGACTTGCGGATATTAAAAGGCAAGAGATCTGGGCAGCAACGGCTGAAAAACGTTCGCTGGTAGCTCAAATCCATGCGAGTCCATTATGGGGTTGCGAAAGTTACGTACATACCCTAGGAAAGGACGCAAGAGGGGGATACGCTTGGTTCAGGGTTGGGGGGTGGATGCAGCGTAGACTAAAGGACGCAAGTGGTAATGATATCTGTGTGCTTTGCGGTGATAGGGAAGACTGGATCCACATCCTCTTAATTTGCTGTGCAACCGAAACATGGAGAAAAAAATGGATGGGAATGGGAAATTACTACTTCCTAAACAGGAACGTAACGCTCGCCCAAAACATTTTAGGTGACAAAAGATCTATATTTATGAAAGAATTAGGAACATTTTTAGGAAAGGTCCGAACCATTAGGGAAAGTGATATTAGGGAGTGGGAAAACAGCACCGGTTAGCTTGAGCGGAGCCTAGACTGGAGAGAAATTAATATTTCAATAAGCTAACAATAAGTAAGTTAATCAGTAATTTTATGTTAAGTTAGTAAACAGTTAAGAAATAAGTCATAACTCGTAGTCAATTGGTAAATAACAGGTCAATATAATAAATAAAATAAAACAGGCATAGTAATAAGCACATTAGGGGGTGAAGGGAAGTGGGGATCGAAAATGTAAGGGCAGAGGCGTTGGTGCGGACGATCTTCTGTGGCGCCGTTTGATTTCAGGTTCTGAGGAGGCCAAGCACTGGAAGGAGACGGCGGGACGTCCGCGACAGAAAATAAATAGTTAAAATAAACGTCGGTTAGATTAGAGTGTACTCGGCTTCTGACGGCGGGTTTTTCCCCCTTCAGGTTTTTTTCCCTTAGCCGTACCTTATGGTCTCTTTTCCGCGGCTTTGATGCGATGGAGAGACCATTTGGGGTGAATACCAGAATTCGAAAGATTAGAACGCGAAAGGATGTAGGTATTGTAATGGCTTAAAGGCCTTCGGCCTAGCCACATAGGATCAAGTAATCTAATTTGTTTGTAATAATTACCTATTAAATAAATAAAATAAATATTATTTCTATATTGTTGTCTTTTTCATTCACGAGTAATTCAATTATCTTTAACAGTAAGTAAATATTATTGTGTTTAGTAGTTTGTTTCCTCGTGTTATTGATAATTATTGACGAGCATCATCCAAGAGATATTGCCTATGTTTGCCACCTTATCTGTGATCTGTTTCTTTTCTTCTTATAGCATCCGTACCATTATTAAGTTTCTAAATTCTTTCTCTTTACTTAATGTGATTTTGTTTTTAAATGATTCGCTTTAATCGTGAGAACAGAGAGTTAGAGGATTTTATATTACGCTTAACACGCACCAAACGGAGTACTAGAATACTCTGTTTCTCCAGAGGGCGCTGCTTTGACTGCAATAAACATGGCTTCAGTTTGCTGCAAAGATGGCGGCGCTTCAGCTACTCTATGTAGAATACTCTAACTCGTTGGGCTCGACACGGATCTTGTGGGGGGGGGGAGGCTCAACCTGTGCGGTGGTCCCACTCGTCACCGCGCGGCGCGCCACCGTCGCGTGGCCGGAGGCGCTGCTGACCGCGCAGCCGCCGCCAATAAACGAGCGCCAAGAAAAATGAAGATCAAACATAAAAGGGCGGTAAAGCCCCATCAGCCCCCACCACGTCGTCGCCACCGGCAGACGCAGTGTCAGCAGCCCCGCGGCGCGGCCTCGACGCCGCTGTTAGGAGCACGCGATGTCCAATAAAGTGTCAAGTGCGATAGAGATATTATATGAGGGAGGGCGCCTATCAGCTCCTTTTAGGGTTTCGACAAAGGCGATCCGTCGTGGCATTGCGTCATTGTGCTTCGTATGCTCTGTCAGTTGCTTCTGCGGAAAAGTTCGTAAAATATCTGAGGAGAGATGAAAGAGGATTGAATCAACGATGTCTCGTCGGCTAGAAGACCCTTTCAGCATGAAAGGCGACTTATGTAATGCTACAAAATAAATCTGAATTACAGTTCTGCAGAATTTTGCTCGAGCGACACGGCAGTTAACACAAAATACGCTGGATGGAACTGCAGTGTGATAGGTTTTCGTTCGCTGAAACGTCGCGAGCAAAACAAAAAAAAGATCCCTCGAGAAAATAGGGCGTCTGACGCTTGTGACGTTCTTGTAACTCCGCCAATTCAATCAAAATTTAAAGTGCACATCGGTAAATTAAAGATACCGCAAGTCAAAGAAACTGAAGTGTAGTTGATAAATCTTCTATTATAAAACCAATACTGATTCGGATAGAATTAAGAACATCATTATGACCAATAGTTCCAAAAAATCTATATAATGTGTTTTTTTCAAGTTACTGTGTATCTATCAAAACCATTGACACATCTTACATGGCGAGACTCTGCTTATTTTCCCCATATATTTTTCGAATTTACAAAGTTAATAATATTATTTAATTAGCCTGAAAGTTCAGTCTGAGAAATATAATTATTTCCACAAAGTACCGTTATGTATGTTGCTTACGTATTTTTGATCGTCATCACGCATGGTATGTCAAGCATTCATTCAGAACGGCGCAGCAAAGCCATGAGAGCCACTGCTCGTGGCTCGAACGTACAGCCCTCCAGAATGAAATTGTTAGAAAGTTTGGTGTTTTGTTAATTGAAAACAATTGCAAAAATAACTTAAAGTGACAATTTTTATATTTTTTTGCATACGATAATATATTACAAAAAGACAGCTTTAAAATCTGCACAACAATATATACTCTTCAGTATCGGAATTTCCACGTATTTCATCCAAAGCTTGTTTCCTAATGTTTCCAACATTAAAAAAAAAAAATCCGAACGATTTTCCAAAAAGCCACAATTTTTTTGCACGCACAACATTCTAATCTCAAAACAATACCAGCGCAACAGCACAGAACTCAGTTTATCTCTGCAAACTACAAGAAGCATGTGCCATTTCTGGAACGCATTTCGCAAAATAGTTCTCTAATTGGCCAACAGACGACAGCACAATTCAGCCACATCAATGAAAATATCTCATCAGTACTCAGAACAGAGGTATACTCAGGCACATGCGCGGAAATACGAGTTAAATATGCTATGCTCGGACTTAGGACTCTTAAGTATTAACTCTTAGAGGGGCAGTTGTGCAATATCTAAAATTGTATTGCAATTTTTGTACTATTATGTTGATGAGGATGTCGAATGAACATTAGAATACATGGAACTGTTTTTTATTTTATTCTATGACTAAAATAATTCAATTTCTGGTGGTCAGTAGAAGTAACCACCGCGCACACAGCCTACGCCCTTATATACATACTTTGGATTACATAAGGTGGCAACATATCAATGGCTGAGATCCAGATTGTTTTTTTAAAATATTAAGAATATATTTAAAATCCTTTATTCTGATGCATATTGTAACACTCCCCGTGAGAGAACGCCCGGTTAGCGGCCCGGTTATAGCTCAGTCGGTGATGGAAGGAATCGTTAAACAGATACAAAGGCAGTGCAAAACAAACACTTTGATCACTGGTAAAAATTACTTTTATTCCTGGGCAATCAAATCTAATGCCCCAGGGAAGTTACACTTGTAAATAGAATAAAAAATGAGAAAATTAGGAAAAAAAAGAAGATGAAAAGTTAGTATTCAGAGTAAAGCTTAAAAAATTAGGAAGAGTTATGACTAACATTACAGTGGTAAAAACAAAAGTTACAAATCGATGTGCCATAGCGCGGCACCGCATTACAAATTTTACACAGGGACGAATGCCCTCGAATAATACTGCCTGGAGAAAGGTCTTTGCGCGCCCGGGGAGGGCGGGCGCGGTCGAGGAGGCGTCTGGCAGCCTTCAAAAGAATTCAGCGGAGGTCGTCGGCCTCCCGGGCGGTGGACTCCCGTGCCAACAGCTGAGCGGTCGGGTCGTTGACGTCACCAAGGGGTGGTGGCGCGTGGCGGCGATGAACGGGCCTGGTCGTGTCTGGTAGAACTCGAAGCGGAACTGTTAGAACTCGGAGTGGCCGGGCGATCTCAATCTCAGGAACGTAGTAATTAACCATGCGTACCTCTGATTCTCATTATAATAATTGTCGAACACAACTTCGGTCAGTTTAGAACTTCTTCGGAGAAACATTCGTCTTTCTTCACGACGAATTCCCACCCCAGAGAATTTTCTCTGTCTACTGCAGTCGGCTCAATGCTCAAAACTCGCAGTAAAATAATATAAGTCCCCCATAGGCACATTCGCCCGAATAATTCCCACCCCAGATAATTTTCTCTCCCAACTGCCCTCAGCCTAATGCTCTGGCTCCTTCCGACAAAAATTACAAGTCTTTCAGAGACACACTGGTCTCTCCCCGACGAATAGTTACCCCCCCGGAGAAGATTCTCTCCTCACTGCTCCCCGTCTAAAGCTCTGCAACTTCTCATATTCTATCAGTCGAAATTGTATCAAGTCAACTTTTGCCCCCACCCAATTTTCTCGTATGCTCCAGCTCCTTATAATAGTCGCGTCGCTATTGGCCAAAGGTAACGACGCAGTGCACTATTTCCAACCAATCGCGACGGGGAAGCCACGGAAATTTCCGCTCTCTGCGCCAGCTGTGAGTGCACAGGGTTATTCTAATTCCTTCTAGAACATCAGCCATGCTTGCACAAGGCAGGCGTTGTCCGGTGAAAGAATTTATCACTCTGGGTTTCCCCGGATGTAAGCGGGCGTTCTAGAAATTTCGCAGCCGTTCTTGCGACCACGTGCCTCTCTCAGTGAATCTTTCGACAACTGACCCTTATAACGACTTTCTTAATGGGCCGGGGGCGCAAATGGCTGTCCGATAAGCGGAGTTGCGCGCGTGTCGCCATCTGTTTATCCTCTCAGTAGAACTCAGGATGGCCGAGTCTCTTTGTTTAATTTTTGGTCCGGTGAATTTCGTTTAAAAAGTATGAGGAAATCTGTATCGCTACAATATTCCTTTCTTCTGATAGACTAGGTTGAACTGACTTACAAGTCAAATTTTCTAACAAAATGAGATATCTGATTCATTGTGTTCTATTTACATGCGTGTATCAAAGTTGTAAATATTCCACTTCGTAAACATGAATTTTATACATTCTATACTTCCTATACATTTCACAAGCAATATCATATGTTATTTTCTATGATATTCACTGAAAACATTTTATATTCAAAGTGCTTCCTTGCATGTTTTGCATGCCCATACTATTCATACTGGCTTCATTTGGAGCTGGAAGGACAAATCTGCGATAGAACGACGTGCGGCATGGATCAGTGAAACTGTATTCAAAAATAACTAACGTGCCGCAAATACCATAAACTGACTCACTACCACTTCGCAAGGATTGCAAGCATGCAACTGTATTGTAGGGGCGGGGTTTATTTACCCGAACCACCAGATTTCAATTATTGCCCAACAACGACGAAAAAACAAAATAATACAACTATCACAAAAATAGGAAAATACAGCATATTTGAAATCTCATTTAATCGTAAAAGTGATATGTTATTATTATAAATGTCATTAGAAACTCTAAAAATATCGCAATGTGATTAGCTACAATAACGCAGATCACGCAATCATGTAACATTTATCATAATTGCCGCTCAACGCTTGGTGGCAAGAAAAGAAACTGACGATTCCCTCTAACGGATCACAGGTGTACGATTTAGGTGATCAGATAAGATAACCATTGCCTAATAAACGCAGAAGAAATTTAAAAAAAGAAGTGGTCAATATGTAACACCGACCTTCAAAGAGTTAAGCAAAGCCCGATTACAGGTTGGACTCTGACATCAATATGTCAAATACTTACATTTGCCAAGGAGATCAGCAAACAAGTAATACGGATCATCGCGTGGAAATGTATTTCCTTCTTATACCCGGACATTATCACAATCGTAGAATGGAATATTCTTAATCTTATAAAAAAGAGATACAGAAGAACACTTCAGTAATAATGCTGGGATTAGCTCTAATTGCTTAATGTTCCAATGGGGACTAATATAGAAACGCGCTGAACAAATGGTAACTTTGATTTGTCAGGTGCAGTTCCCTTTTAGTGGACCAGAGGGAGACATAAAAATATTTTTTCTGAAAAAAAGGGAAAAGTCCGCACGGACAAGACAAAGTCAATATTTATCGTAGGCTCATGAGCTTCGGGAGAAAGAACGGAAGGCATGAAAATCGCTCTTTATTACCAGTTCTCTTTGTTAGGAGGGATTACACAGCGACCACCACCACTAGACATCTCTTTGCTAATCGGATTATGTCGCCGTAATTTCATTAAATAATACTTGCTACTTTTGTTACAGGCACGGGTACTTGATTGTAATAGAGTTAGTAAACATGTAATCTAAGAATTATTTGTGTGCCCCGGAATGTTTGCCCTAAAACTAACCTGCGTTTTGCAAAGAAGAGGAAATTAATTAAAAAGGCAACAAGAGGGTGGCTTCACAAGTCTACGGAATGATCTTTGAAATTGTTTGAAAAGTACTTAGAAATATCGCTTTATTATACTTCATTTAAGCTCTAAAATAATCCACTACTTAATCTGTATAGATGTAAACTTGTCCCTTTAGAAATTCGATTGAACATAAAGGTTAGTGTAATTTGAAGTCAACAACTAGCATATCATTCAAATGTTGGAAGTTGGCATTACTGATTTGAATAGCACACTTTTTAATTCATTACACAGAACGTTAAGGAAATGGTGACATATAAATTCACAATAACATTAGAATTGCAAGAAACTAAAAATAGCAACACGAATAACTGAAACGATTTTTCATTTCGTAGTATCACATAAAGAAATTCACATCAATATTGCACTATTAAGACTAAAATGAACGGTAGCAGGTGTGGCATTGATGTCACAAGGGCTGCATCAAACAGTCTTGTCTATGGATTCTTGTAAAGATGCTTAAGAATCGTTGGACACGCTCGCGCGCTAACTAGAGCCTGGGCTAACTACAGTTGCGAGTCTGCCAGGTAAATGTTGCACAAGAAGGATAAAGTCCCTCGCTGGTAGCAGACAACACCAGCTGGGGCGATTCTACTGCGAATTGAGCAATGTAATATCATAATTAGCTAAGATTATTCTTATATATTATTTTATTGCTTCAAAAAAAAGAGCATTGTATTGCCGCCAAATGTCTGTAAGGGCTAATATTTAAATACCTTTGTAAGAAGTCCAGAAAGCAGGCGAAAGTTGGAGGTAGAAAGGTCAGCAAGAGTTTCTTGCAGAACACAATATGTTTGTCAGATTTTTCCAATACTCAAAGAAACAATGGACAATGCAGATGAAGTTGCAGTGTTACAAAGTCCTAATCAGTTTTTAGAGAATAGTAGAAGAATTAAAGAGTTAGAAATTACTATGTGAAAATAAATAAGTTTATTAAATATTAAAATTGAGGCACATTCACTTTTTTATTGTACGTGCCCTACCAAAAACTATTTACGAATTATGGGGATTATTGTGAAAGAATTTATTTTACACACTACATTATTTACAAACATTTCAGGTAATGAAAAATGCCATTATATACTAATGAAATGATAATTCAAGCGTCATTCTCTGAGAAAAAGTACAATGATATCTATGAAGATAAATATTTACTAACGTTCATTAATTCCAGACATTAATGTCGAAGGCTGCCATTACATTCTTAAGAGCAGAATAATAGAATTTAGATTTTATTGATGGAAAATACTGCTTGGCTTAAGCCCTATTATTAAATAGTCAGGTTTTTTAAATATTTTCATGTTGTACGTCTGAAGTCATGAGTATGTTTTCTGTCATTAAGCAATTATTTTGTATGTCTAGAATTGTTAAAGAAATATTTATAATGTAAAATTGTTAAAAAATAGTATATTGAAGTCTTTTGTTTCCATGACGGTCAATTCTATAATTATAGGACAAAAAGGATGTTTATATGTGTAGTGCCCTTGTGATTTTCTATTGCGCTTGATTTGTCGTTGGCAGTGAATCCCAGGCAGACTCCGGCCAAAATCTTAAAAATCGGACACCGATAGTGAGCCATACTACCGGCCCTATCTAGCACACACAGAATTGGTAGATAGATCGATCTACAATTAGCATTTGACGCATCCTTTGTGATGTACGGCGTTACACGCGAATGTCGGTGCAAACCCTACGGGGAGTTGCAGAGCAGGGAGAGAAAAAGAGAAGAAAGGTAACGCGAGCCAGTTTACAAAAGACGCCGTGTGCAACTCCTACGGTTCCTCATCCCTCCGCTCCCCAAGCGAGGACGCGGGCGTGTCAAGCGGTTTATCGAGCTAATTGGACCGCACCAACAAAAAAATGGCGTGGCGTCGCGCCGCCGTCGCGCCATTTGCACGTTAATGGAGGCTCGCGCTCCGCCGCGCCTCCACGCTGCGCCCTGGCGGCCGCGCGGCTAATTACGGGCGCGGCGCACCGCTCTCTGAAGGGAACCCGTTTTTGCCGCGTCGGCACAAGTTGATCCCCGAGTCCCATATCCACGCAGGCGCTCGAGGGAGGTTATGCTGAGGCCTTTCTTACGGCCCCCGCGGCGCAACGAATGCCACGCGTTGGGCTTAGCGCCCTGACAGTTGCGGGTTTACGACATGGCTTTTTCATCTTCGTTAATATTCCTTGGAGAAATGAACGCTTTGTGACGACGGTAGACTACACACGGCATTTACAATTGCAGTGTCTTCAAAAGAGAAAGGGACGTAGCAAAAATTATCACGTACTATTGGTAGAAAAGTAAAGAGGCAAATTACGTTTCTAATCAAGAACTGTAACTAAAATAAAATGTTCTTCCTGAAATAAATTTACGCCTTGTGGATTAATGAATTTCAGAATATTTAAGTATTGTTGTTGTTTCCTGGATATTACAAATAAACACAGCTGTATCTTGTCTATAATTTTTTAAATATTTCTCATATTAAATGGCTTGTTGTTGAACGTAGAAAATGTATAAATCTCTCATAACTTTTGGCAGCATAATTCATACTGCAATTGAAAACTTATTGCCGCGACTTTTCTCGCGCATTTCATTAAACTCGAAATACAATATTTTATAACGTATTAGTGCATGTTAACCATAAAAGTGAATAACCGACAAACTGGAAAACGATTATCGTTGTCGGTTTGACAGTCGGCGTGTTTCCTTGAACAGTAATGTAGTGTAAACAGAAATGAAATGTATCGTGATACTTTAGAATTTCCTTCTCTCAGAGTTTTAAAAATATCTGTTTGACAACCTATGTACACAAGTGGTAAGACATTAAAATTTGGATTTTGTAATATTAGGGATTAATTTTCCTGTTTTAACTACAACTTTCAAGTTGTTTAATAAAAGATATGTGTTTAATATATTCTAATCGTTTTTAAAAACTTATTGTTTAAAAGCATGAGCTATATTTTTTGAAGGCAATCAATCAGGAGAACAACCATTAAAATTAAAGAGATGCCTACATATTTCACCAGAAAATGTACCAATAAAACTCAATGGCCTAACACAACCCCACTAATCCCATGAAGTATATCGCGCAGAGGCTGATAGACCGCCGAGCGGGTTCGCGGGCACGGCCGCTCGCAGCACAGGCGGGGCAGCCGTCGCTCGTTGGATGCAGCGCAAGTGCACCGAGAGGTGGTGGTGGTGGTAGGGGTGGTGGTGGTAGGGGTGGTGGTGGTAGGGGTGGTGGTGGTGATAGGGGTGGTGGTGATAGGGGTGGTGGTGATAGGGGTGGTGGTGATAGGGGTGGTGGTGGTGGTAGGGGTGGTGGTGGTAGGGGTGGGGAGGGGGTGGGGTGGGGAAGGGGGTGGGGTGGGGTTGGGGTTGGGGATGGGAGTGGGTGGTGGTGGTGGTGGTGGGGATGGGGATGGTGGGGGTGGTGGGGATGGGGATGGTGGGGGTGGTGATGATGGGTGGTGGGGGTGGTGGTGGGGATGGGAGTGGGGGGTAGTGGTGGGGTGGTGGTGGGAGTGGTGGTGGGGGAGGTGGTGGGGTGGTGGTGGGAGTGGTGGTGGGGGAGGTGGTGGGGAGGTGGTGGGGTGGTGGTGGGAGTGGTGGTGGGGGAGGTGGTGGGGAGGTGGTGGGGGAGGTGGTGGGGGAGGTGGTGGGAGAGGTGGTGGGGGAGGTGGTGGGGGAGGTGGTGGGAGTGGTGATGGGGGTGGTGTGGTGGTGGTGGTGGGGGTGAGGGTGGTGGTGGGGGTGGTAGGGGTGGGTGGTAGGTAAACGCGGCGCGCGCGCCACCGTGAAATGAAGATCGGCCAATTGGAGAGGGCGTGCGGGCTTGAAACAGCGCCCCCTGGCCACGCGGCGGCGCCGGGGCGGAGGCGGCTTTGGCCCCGCGACCTCACGCCGGCGGCCCGAGGCCAACAGCCGGAAAATCAACGGCGGGCAAGAACCGCTGCAGGGGGATGTTTTAACCGTCAGTATCATCAGGGGCGACTTCCCGGGGGAACGTTTGGGGACGCGTACCCTTTAACCATTTGAATGCTTTGAAATTACATTTATGATGATTTGAATTCTAAAGGGAAGAAAAATTCAGATAACTGACATAATTAGCACAAGTAGTAAATATAATACGTTACTAATTTGCTGAAATTTATAAGAAACTATACAGACTCTGGCCATGTGAGAAATTTCTATGATTTCATTAGAATCATAGGACCTTGCAAAAAAGAATTCAAAAGCAATGAAATAGTTTGGAGTATCAGCCGGAAATGAAATATTTTATCACGTTTTCTGCCTATATCATAATGCGAGTACCGCCTGAATTATTATAGTCAGTGCATCACTGCTTACGGCATAGTTGGTGTCACGCGACATGAAGAATCCAAGGAAGAGGCCGCCTGCCATTAAATACGATATTCAGTTTCCATTCGGAACAACAATTTGTTTTTTAAACTTGTAAAGAAATGTTGTATTTCATGTACTTCTCTGACCCTGCCTTACAGAACAAAACCAAACGACGTTTGCAAGTATCGCAATGGCCACATTTACTTAAGAACATTAAACATTGAACGAGTTGAAATTTATCGTAGCACCTTAATTTCTTAGTATATTTCAAGTCACTGATTGTGATAACGTTTACAACTCTTCGAGAGTTATAACAAATATTAGGCCATCTACCTAAAGGCAATAACTTTTATTGACGGTCAACTCGGTCACGCCTCAAACGTACGGAACAGTCATTGCTTTATTTCCACGAATTCAAATCAGATCATTTACGTAAGTTGAGTTCGTACACTGTTCATTAAAATATAATTTTGTTCGTTCTACGGAGTACAATATTCTGAGTGAAAGAATGAATTCCAGCTTCGAATTGCGCTTCCAAACACACCATGCGTCAACGAAAGTAACATAAAAGCCATCAAGGGCTCAAGCTACGAAAATATTCGTTCACTAATCCTTGTACCAGCACTATACATCAACGTTATTTTGAAGAAAGAAAACCTCATTAGCTGTTTTTTTTATGAAAATAAAATTACAAGCTGTCTTGCGGTTGCTCGCAGCTATCTTGCTTGTATAGCTTGAGACATAAGAAGCAGTTTTACCACGTCAAAAATATCAGAATGCGATATCGTGAACTTCAACAGTTAACGTTTCCGTTACAAATGAAGTTTTTACTAATATTGCGAAAAATGTTGTGTAAAATGTATAAAGTAAACAACTATTTTATTTCACATCATGTTATACATTTCATTCTTTTAAAAGACATTACACTAACCTAATAAATTCATTAATTAATAAATTATAAAATGATATTGTAAACTTTCTGCCGTGTATATCTTTGGTGTATTTTATTTCTACACAAAATCAATATTGATGATTTGTCAGTGTTTTTCATAATTATGATTGATGTTTTAAGCTGTTTTATATAAAACTAAAAATGTAGATGGAAAATAAAATATCACTATTATTAGGTACAATTTATTTGAACAAAAATTAAAACAAAATATTTAAATAATGGTTAACAAATTTAACTAAGTTTAATTGTGGAAATCTCAAACTCAACGCAGACAGCGGATTGCATCTGCAAAATGCTGTGTGCAACGCGGTGCCTGTGGCAGGTCTGGGAGGAAGAGAGCGGTCCGTAATGAGAAGCCCAGAAACGACAGCCGGCAGCACCTCCACTCGCAGAAGCGAGTTCTCGCGCTCGACGTTATCCGCTGCTGCTGTAATTCTCCTGTATCATCGCGCTGCAGGCACCGCCCCTCCCCGCTCCCGCCCCGCTCCCGCCCCGCTCCCGCCCCGCTCCGCTCCCGCCCCGCTCCGCTCCCGCCCCGCTCCCGCCCCGCTCCCGCCCCGCTCCCGCCCGCTCCCGCACGCTCCCGCACGCACCCGCCCCGCTCCCGCCACGCTCCCGCCCCGCTTCCGCCCCGCTTCCGCCCCGCTTCCGCCCCGCTTCCGCCCCGCTTCCGCCACGCTCCGCTCCGGCCCCGCTCCCGCCACGCTCCCACCACGCTCCCGCCACGCTCCCGCCCCGCTCCCGCCCCGCTCCCGCCCCGCTCCCGCACGCTCCCGCCCCGCTCCCGCCCCACTCCCGCCCCGCTCCCGCCCCGCTCCCGCCCCGCTCCCGCCCCGCTCCCGCCCCGCTCCCGCCCCGCTCCCGCCCCGCTCCACACACCCCGCCCTACCCCCCACGCCCTCTCCAACCCCTAAGTCCTCCGAGTGGTAGATCCGCGGACGAGTCCTGGAGACCACCAAAGCGGTACATCTCGTACCTTCTAATAATCAGCGAATGAACTTCTTGGACCTCATGGATGGAACGTATAAACTTTACGAGATAACTTTAATGTTGGGAAATAGCCCCTAAGAAAGATTTTAGTAACAAATACATTAATCAAAATGCCTCTGCGATGATAATTCATTTCAATTCAACACACAAAAGTTTTTGACAATCATTTCTTAGTTGTAAAATAAATTTATATTGCAATTTTCGGCAAAACAGGAACACGCAATTTGATTTATATTGTCTACTCTTCAAATAAGACATTATTACAGAAATTTTAGGATACATGACACACAAAAACAAATTAAAGAAGTGCTTGAATGTCCGAAAAGGTTCCCTTAGTGGAATATAAGGCGAATTTTTATTGTAATAGTCATTTAATAATATAAGAGAAACGACGCATACTCTGCATATGTCATCAAAACTGACCTCTATCACAAGAAAATGTGTAATTTATTTATTTAAGTCATAAAAAGGGTAATATATTACAGTAATTGAAAAATGTTTTCAACAACCTTTTTTATAAACTCCCGAACAAGTAGGTTTAAATTTAGTCTGAAACACAATCTCTAATAAAACGCAAATTCTCTCAAATGAATTTTTATTTAGTGACAAGGAGATGCAGTACTTAACAAGAAAGCGAACTTTCAACATAACGAGATAAATATTACGTGTTTATTGTGATCTATAGTTTCCTTCTCGTTTCCCTCATACCAAGTCCCTGTTGCAAGTCGACATTACTTCATAGCAAATTCCTCTCATTATTGTCACGGCACACATTCATGGTTATAATGTGGTTCAGCCTATATTCTGTTGTCTTTTAAAACCGTCATTACTTCTCCTTGTCACTGAAATCACAGGTGTCGTTAAGCCCACTTCCTAGATATAAGGGGTTACAGAATGTTCAATTCTCGCAACGTTAAATATTTGAGTAAAATTCTCAGAATCTATTGAAGTTACACTTACGAAAGTTTTACAAGCCTCATGTACATCACTCATACTAGTATTGAAATAACTATATTGAAAACCGTTTAATGTTTTTATAGTTATATTTACTTTATCACAAATCGATTTTTACTACGCTTTCTAGTAAATAAAGTTCTGCAGAATGGATAATACTAAAGTAATCAGAAAACAACTATTTCAGAAAATGCAGAAGACCCTAATAAAGTACTCCAGAAAATTTCAGTTTCTTATTACAAATGTAACAACCAGTTATCTCCACCGCCCCAGCCGGAACAAGCTCTATGCTCCCGACTGATCTCTTGACTTGTGTTATAGAGTAGTGCATGTATGTATGTGTGTGTAAAAGCAAGAAGTGATGATAGGACAAGGAAGAGGAAGAATCGATCTCGTATGGCCCGTGGGCCGTTTATTGGCGAACTGTTCCTGAATTTGCCTGGTATTGATGGAGAAACTACGGAATACTACCGACCAAAGCAGCTGATCGCTATAATTGTGGTTGAAGTTTGGTTGAATTATGGCTGAATTGGACCTATCTATCTATTAGTGCCGAAAATTTTTTAACCTTCGGTTTTCGAATTTTAGTACCTCCAACCAGATGCATACCACTGGCACTGTTGTCGCCCCGACTCACCGTAGCTGGGGAGTAGGAGTAGGCAAATGGACGGGAAAGCGGAGACAACGTAAACTTGGTATCCGACAAGTCTTTTGCACCTGTTAAACTTCGACTTCACCGCTCAATTTACTCTCTCAACTCGGGTACATAAACACAAACTTTGGATTAGGTCGCGAGCAAAATTTCCGGTCCTAATATCTGAAGCGCACATCGTAGTGACACACACTCGCACCAACCCTATTGTAGAAACACGTATTTTAATTAAATCATTTTAATGCAAAATGTATTGAAATATTACCATTATACCGTAAGAAATGTAATAATTCTTAGAGCATGGCGTTTGTTGTCAGTTTGACTTCGTAACACACTTTTTGTTTTTTATTTATAATTTACTAGCACACACGAAAACATTAATCAATTATCGCCTCTTTTTGTTTCTATTGCCTTCAGAATTATCTACAAATTTACAGACGTCTTTACTGTAAAATTTCAATGTACCCTTTACTCATTTCATCTAATTTCAAAGAATTTTGTAATCGTGATTATTTCAATAAATAAGTGTAATGGAAAACGAAAGTCAAAACAAACTAAATATTGGCAAATGTTTAAGATATAAATGAAATAGTAGATTAATGATGAATTCACATGATTTAACAATGCATTGTGAGGAAGACGAACTTATTGTATTTTGAAATGTAATAAAGTATTTTCTTTTTATTTTATTTATTTAGTAAATACTCAGCTTCTGACGGCAGGTTTTTCCCCCTTCAGGGTTTTTTTCCTGAGCCGTACCTTATGGTCTCTTTTCCGCGGCTTTGATGCAATGGAGAGACCATTTGGGGTGAATACCAGAATTCGAAAGATTAGAACGCGAAAGGATGTAGGTATTGTAATAGCTTAAAGGCCCTCGGCCTAGCCACATAGGATCAAGTAAGCTAATTTGTTTGTAATAATTACCTATTAAATAAATAAATAAAAATTATTTTCTTTTTATACGAGAACACACAATTCAAGTGTGTGTCAGTAAATTAAATGGCTTCCTCTCGGAAGGGAGGAAGACTCACCTTCACCTTCCCCGCATCGGGCGCCGGTTGACGTCTCAGCGCAAACGTGGCAACTCTAAAGGGATTTGCCCGGCGCATCCGCGGAGCAAGAGTGGGAGGAGGTCAGAGGTCTCTTTGTGGTCGCCCTGCGAATGCGCCACGCCGCGTCGCGTCGCGTCCTCGGAAACCTCTCGAGGACCGTCCTCGCACAAAGCAGAGGCAGCTTTGTCGCGCGTGATCCGCCTCGCCACTCGAAGGAGGCAACGGACGGGCAGACGGAATCCGCACCACTGCGCTGCAGGACAAAACTTCGTCCCGAGCTCGTGGGTACAAAGGGTGGACACCTCTGCTCGTGGACTCACCAAGAGAGTACTACGGAGCAGAAGTGGAAACTCGTTGGAAATGGGGTGATGAAGAAACAACGGGGGGAATGTACACTTCGTGTTATACACAGGCGCTTCAGTGTGCAGGAGAACTCATAAAGTGGTGTAACTTTTTTATCGGATGATTAATGGTACGTATTAATTAAAACAGGTTCTGTGCAGAGTTGGGAATAAAATTTCGTTTTATATTGTTATAAACTGTAAATGCAGCGTTCAAAAACGTTGGGTGTATTCCATGCATCGATAATTGCGGATGTTAGGGAAGAATAATATTTATGTAAACATACCGTGTAGTCAGAATAAACATTCGCTCATCCAAATATATTATTCAAATTATTAAAAGCGTAATTTCATACGAAATAACTATTCTATAGACATGTATTCACTAAAACTACTACATGCTTTGACATAAATTGATCGACAGTTCCATACATAAAATGTTAGTGCTTATTACTTTTTAGCAAGAACCAAATAAATGTTGCAAGGGATTGTTATCGTAAACAAAGCACAACTACGATAACTTACTTTAAAAATCCTTTATTTTTTCGAGGCCTGGATGTTTTCTACATCTATTCAATTTTTTGTCCATACATCCTTCATCTTATTAAAGAACCTTAGGTTTCCTGCAGAACATTGATTTGCACTTCATGACATACTCCCTCTTGCAATGCAGTTTAACGCGCTTCAGAGCGTCAAATCTCAATGCTGGATACTTTTGAAAATGTGGATCGTGTGTATTCTGCCACTTCAAATTCTCAGCAAGGCGCACCCTTTGCCGCTTAGCGACTGAGGGATACATTTTAACGCTCAAACGAGCACCTCGCTGCGTTTCATAGCGGTCAGCTCTCAGTGGCGATGAACCACTCGCGACCGCCCAAAGAACCCACACAATGATGAACATAAGCTTATTTTATCTCCATTTCCCTGATATTGCAATGCATAATTTCTCAGCTACTCATACCAGTATTACCGAGGGTGAACCTCCAATTCCTCTAATTCTCCTGTCTCATATTGTCGTCTCCCCGCAGTTGGTTTCAGAACCTCTTTTGTAGGTTTGCGTCTGCTTCGTCCACCCATTTTCACGTTTTCATTGCCTCGCTTCTGCTCTGTTTTGTGCCTCGAGTCAACTGTCCCTTCCGGCTCTAACATCTTTTATTTCCGGTCCCTATAAACGCGCCATCCCACGTGCACTCGATCGACCTTTATTGCCGGGTTAACTGACTGTACTTTAGCCGCTTCACCTGCAGCTGGATCGACCGTTCGAAGTCTTCAGACCAGTCCCCTTCCTAACATATCAGTTCTGCCACCGTCCGTCTTGCTTACCGCTACCGCCGACCATTATCTGAATCGTCAACAAAAGTCCGGAAAGCGACTGGCTCATCCCAAGATAATTGGTTTTCCTTCATCGTACATGAAAATTGCTCTCGTCCTGATATCTTCCCGTCCAACATGTCCAATGCATTCGCGTTTAAAATTCCCTGTGTTCAACTACCAACTACGGTGCTTTTCTAAACGCCCCAAACCTGCGCGAACTGTACATATTACTGCCCCAAATTGAAACACAGGAACTTTTAATATAAACTTAACATGTATAACTTACCATAAATGAACTATTTGTCTCCAGATTACTCGTACCTAATGATGTGACCATATCTGACTCCAAAACGTGATATTAATGAAAAATAAAATTTCTCTACATAAGGACGTAAAAAGTACTGCACTATTTTTTCTTAATTCAATCTAGAAACCTCATTCTAGTAACTACTTTAATTCAATCATACTGAATAATCTTCAAATAATCTCTTGGAAAAATACTTTTTGTAATGATTTAAATAAATGTTTATACTACAATACTTCAAAACACGCTTTTAATGCATTTTACGTAAATGTATCAAATATTTAACTGTCTGACATCGCAAAACTATCAATTCGCAACACTAACATTATTAATGAAAACAGATTTTATTAAACAATTAACACGTTTTTTCTAGTTTGAGAAACAAAGCTCTCAGAAACAGCGTAACGAGAACAAATTCTTGGCGAGAGATATTCTGTTTAAAACTGCGAATAAAGAAGTATAAAAATTCGTAAAATTCCATAAACTTTTTAACAAGGAGAAAACATGCTGGTTACCTTCAAGCACTCACTTTCAGCAATTTAGATGAAAAGCATGCCTTCTCAATGGATAATTACTTGTTCTGCTTCGCCTATTACGACGGCGTAAAATTCAAAAGCGATCCTTCGGTGCCCCGCGAAGAGCAATACCGCGAAGCAGCTGCTTAAGCGCGGAGTAGCGCCAGTTATTCGAATATTGCTTTTAAATCCAGCTACTCGTGAAGTCGGCCACTCAACGCGGGGCGGATTTCCTACATGTTTTCGGCTTACGGCATTCTGGGTAAAGGGTAATCCCCCACTGCCGCCGCCGCCGCCTCCACGCAGGTAATTGGCAGTTCCCAGCCCCCATCGGGGGGAGGGGGCGGGAGCGGGAGGAGACAAAGTTGTGCCAGGGGGATCCGACATACTGTCACGTGGCAGGAATTTTTAATATGGCAACCGTGTACCTGTTGAAATTACTTTTTAGGACCGAGGGAACGGAGGAGGGAACGGTGAAGGAGGCATCGGAGGTGTCAACAGCGACGGTACTGACGGCAGTGATGGTGAAGGCGTTGAATTTCATGACGAGATAAGGGATAACGTTTGTGACAATAACGATAACAGTGGTGAAACTAGTAACAAGCGAAAAGAAAGATGAAAACAATGATTGTGATTCTTGAGAAAAAAATACTTCGGCTTGAGAGGTGTTTGTTTTGATATGAATCAGTGATGGAAATGGGAGATGTTGGTAGCATTGGCGAACATGGCAAAGGAGACGATGGCTGTCGAGGGGAAGATAACGGCAACACAAATGCTAACGGCGGAGATAGTGACAGTGATAATGGGGATGTCCATTGGAATGGCGATGGCAATTGTGCATGCGGCCACAGTAGTTACGTCAAATCCCGGGGCCTCGTGCCGGATTCATGGGCCGTTGCTGCCGTTGCGCGAGGCGGGGGCGGCTGCGAGCCGCAGCGATCCTCGCTTCGCGCAACAGCGGAGGGCGCGAGGGAGCCGCGCCGCGTGGCTATGCACGCGCGCTCAAGGCACGCGCTTATTAGTTCCCTGCATCGACCTCCCGGAGCGAGCTTCTGGAACGCTCTTTGCAGTGGGAGAATACGGGCAGCGGATGAAGATACATTTTTATTGAGACTTTCTCGTGTTCAATAACGGCATACTGTTCATATTTTCTTTTACTACAAGAATCACCATATTAATATAACATTTCCATGAGAATGCGTAGCATGTTTGAAGTCCTCAACTACCATTGACGATACATTTACATTATATACTAATTTTTGCCTCGTAACGACAGGCATTTCTTCTCCAATGTTAGTTAATAAACAAAAAGAACGGGGACACAAAATACATTCAAGCACCAATGTAAAATTATCTTTATTACGAAATGTATGAAGATTTATACAAGGATACGAAGGATACGATTTGAATATTAACAATTAAACACAGATGTCTTTTCCGATACACAAGATATCACAAACAATTAAATTTTAAAATGACAGAATATTAAATATGACCACACGAATATACGTAAAAGAAAACAAATTACGAAATAAATCTTGGATAGTTAAAAACGTTCACAAATATTTTTTTGCACTACACATATGAATGAAGAGACAGAAAAGAAGCATCGAGAAGAACATACAAAGATGATTACACACACGCAATTATTTGTCACAATAGAACACAAGAGAAAATGCAAAACATAAAAAGAAAGAAAATTCTTTTTTGAGAGAATAAACAGGAATTCTTTCTACAAATCAAATTATCAGAAAAGAGAAGTAAGACACTGATCTCTACATAAAAAAATCATTTGAGGAATATATTCCAAACAAATGTCAAATTCAACATTTATTATGTTAGTTGTCAGGTTCTAAGTACATTTATAAAAATGTATACTATACTTCTACTTCGATTACCCAGGCGATGTTTTGTAGTTTTTATTATTGATTTATGAACAGACCGGAAAATTGAAAAAAATATGGAGAGAAATAAAAGGAAATGAAATTTAAAAATTAGCAAATTTAACGTAGAAGCAAACTGTAATAACAACCGGTAGATTAACATTTTCCCCACAAATAAAATTGTTGGACAGCAAAATCTGTAGTTGTCATCAACACAATTCACGTATCGTGTACATTATTGAAGTGATGTCCCAAGTAAGCACACTAAGAAAACGAATTTTAAAAGTGAGGAACTAACTTGAAAAAAAGAACTCATGAATGAAACGGGGATGGTAATCACAAGAGGTAGACTGCTTCGACACTAGATACACACAAACAAATCGAAAGACAATAAAAATGAGAGAAAATTAAAAAAAAATAGAAGACCGCGTTGAAGGGCAATTAGAGCCAGCGACACAAGCCTGAGATCCTCTTCCGAGATGTGGCGGGCGGGGCGGGGCGGGGCGGGGGCGGCGCGGGGGCGGGCGGGCGGCCGGCAGCGGGCGGGGCGCGCCGGCGGCTTCAGGTGAGCCGCGGCAGATTAGCCCGAACTGCCGAGATCCTGCGTCGATCTCAAGGTACCCGGCGGTTCAGACACGTTTGCCGCGCCGAGCACGTGCGCGCGCGCGCCGCCGCTGCCGCCGACGCCATCGCCGGGCGCTGACACGCCTGCAGTGCGGGTGAGAGGCGACGCACGCGTCTTCATCACGAGCACGCAAACACTCGTCGCAGTCACTAGTTCGTGAAACACTATCCAAGTCAAGTCAATCCAAGTCCGAGTCGAATTGGATTGAGATGCGTGGCACTGTTCTTGACCATGATCACACGGAAAATCGTCGCGGTCACTAGTATATGAAATAGTATTTGTTCGCTACAAAACGAGGACGGCTGGGGTGAGATGCGACGCACGGGTCTTCATCACAAGCACGCAGTCACTAGTTCGTGAAACACTATTCGGAAGCTACATTTGATGTTGTTGTTCCACACTAGTATGTGGAGTTGAGTCGAATTGAATTGAGATGCGTGGCACTGTTCTTGACCATGATCACACGGAAAATCGTCGCGGTCACTAGTATATGAAATAGTATTTGTTCGCTACAAAACGAGGACGGTTGGGGTGAGATGCGACGCACGGGTCTTCATCACGAGCACGCAGTCACTAGTTCGTGAAACACTATTCGGAAGCTACATTTGATGTTGTTGTTCCACACTAGTATGTGGAGTTGAGTCGAATTGAATTGAGATGTGTGGCACTGTTCTTGACCATGATCACACGGAAAATCGTCGCGGTCACTAGTATACGGAAAATAACTCGTATGAAATAGTATTTGTTCGCTATAAAACGAGGACGCTTGCGATTGGGGTGAGATGCGACGCACGGGTTTTCATCACGAGCACGCAGTCACTAGTTCGTGAAACACTATTCGGAAGCTACATTTGATGTTGTTGTTCCACACTAGTATGTGGAGTTGAGTCAAGTCCAGTCGAATTGGATTGAGATGCGTGGCACTGTTCTTGACCATGATCACACGAAAAATCGTTGGAATCACTAGTACATGAAATACTGTTCGGATGCTATGTTTGATGTTGTTGTACTGCATTATGTTTGAGTCAAGTAGGTTGAATTGAGTACAGCTGGAATCAGATGCGTAGCAAGTGTCTTGATCATGAGCACAAGAACAAAATTCGCGGTAACTAGTACATGAAACACTGTTGATATGCATGATACGGGTCTTCATCACGAGCATGCAAACACTCGTTGCAGTCACTAGTTTGTGAAACACTGTTCGGAAGCTTTGCTATTCTTGTACCACACTAGTATGTTGAGTTGAATAAAGTCGAGTCGAATTGGTTTGAGATGCGTGGTACTGTTCTTGGCCATCAGCACACGGAAAATCGCCACGATCACTATACGTGAAATAGGATTCGGATGCTTTATTTGATGTTGTTTCACTACATTATTATGTCAAGTTTGAGTCAAGTGAGTTGAGTCGAGCTAGGTTGAGATGAATGGCGCGGGTCTTGATCATGAGCACACTCGTCGCGGTCAACAGTACGTGAAATACTGTTCGGATGCTTCATTTAATATTATTGCACCACATTATTATGTCGAGTTTGAGTCAAGTGGGTTGAGTCGAGTCGAGCTGGGTTGTGATGCATGGCGCGAGTCTTGATCCTGAGCACACGAACACCCGTCGCGGTCACTAGTACTTGAAATACTGTTCGGGAGCAACATTGTGCTATACAAGTAAGTCAAGTTGCGTCACTTTGGGTAGCGTCAAGTCCAATCCAGTTGGACTGAGATGCGTGACGCGTATTGCGTATCTTGATCTTGAGTGCACGAAGATTCGCCGTGGTCTTCAGGATAACTAGTACATGGAATACTGTTGGGAAGTTACATTTGGTTTTGTGCTACCCTGGTATGTCGATTTCAGTGAAGTTAGAGTGAGTCGAGTCGAGACGGCTTGAGTTGCATGGCGCGTGTCTTTATCATGAGCACACGAAAATCCGTCACGAACTAAGAGGATGAGTAACAGGATTTTTTTTAAAAATTCTCAAAATACATTAGATATATTAGAACTGACTTGAGTTCAATTAAGTTGAATTTACATCCCTTGAGCAATATGGAGAATGTCCTGAACTACATCACACACAGATTCGAAGTGATTGACATCGCGGATGTCTGCAGTATACACTGATACGAATTATTTATCTGAGATTGAGATTGTTAACTTCTTTTAGCTTTTTAGGACGTACTTGTTTATTTTGAATTGAGTTGATTTCTGATGGGTTGAGACGGAACGACTCAACCTAGGATGAATGCGTCTTAAAAAGCCGAAGGAGCACTATAAGGTTCGTCACTGTTTCACACTGATAATAGTTTTTCATATGAACACTTCTCTTCTCCGATACAATTCACAGAAAGACAGTTTTCTGGAAATTTAATGTCACGAACGGATCACACTCACAGTGTTTTCGCAGTTATTCGAGGATAATGAAAAGACCCTTCTGTTTTCAATTTGTGGTGGGCTACTTCAAGCGCAGACTCAAAAAGCAAGCTTATAGTAAGATGTGTGTGAGTTGCAATTACAATAAGTTTGCATTAGACCACCACAAATTAAAGACAGCCTTACGAATAAATAATTTTTACATCTCGTGAAAGTATATTGCAATATAAACAGTGTGAAGAAAAATAAAATTACATGATGCATATAACAAGTCAAAATATTATAACTTACAAATGTGCTGGCACTTTTCTTGAAATAACTATGTTAGAATATAATTATACACCCTATAAAGTCATTTTATTAAAAATAATAAACTATTTCTCGTTTTACAAAAATTCTGTTACATAAGCCATCTAGTTAGAGTAATGGCCAATAGGATGCGCGAGGTGTGTCACAATCATACGCTCCACTAGGCAGCACAGCACAGCACAAGCGTCAGAGTTGGTTTCTTTCTTGAAAATAAAGAGTTGAAATCCAAATGTGTTAAAGTAATCCAACGATCTGCCGTGAAAAAGTTATAATAGGATGAATTGTAATTAACAAAGTATTTACGTTGATACGATAAATGTATTCAATGTGGAATGGATAAAAAGCTCAGGCAACAAAGAATTAGCGCGTCTTCATTAAAATATACACAGTGGTCTAGTTGGGAGAATAAACAATGATCCAAAGCAACAACTAATCTCTCATTATTAAAAACTAGTGGCTTCCATAAACAAAAACGCTGTGGAAAATCATAAAAAATTGTTTTCCAAAAAGTAGCATGCACTCTACTGAAGAACTGTATATAAAATAATCTCGTATACCGCCCTAATAAATTTAATATTTAAACCAAAAAGTCTCCACGAATACTGGAATAACATAGTATATTGTATACACACAGTACAAAAGTACATTACCAATAATTACCAAAAACGTTGCTGTGTCTTAACGAAAAACGTGGAAAGTAAATATTTAATGGCCGGCGGTGTCTTTCGTGGAGCCATGTACCACGGCACTAGCTGTGACGAAAGCGGATAATGAGTATTCAGTTGGTTCGCCCAATATGAGGACATGCGGAATAACACAATGAAAGATTTGAATTTTCCAGGCAGAATCGAAACTGATTCATTTTTTTCTGGATTTTTCCCGAGTTGCTGAGAAAGGACATCACTGATGTGGTCGAAGGCTTCATCGTTTTCTTCTAATTTCTGCGCGAATTGAAAATTAGTAATAATCGTACTTATATCACATAATTTAATGTAGAAAACGACTGTCAATGGAAAACAGAGTCGTCTGAAGAGAAATTTCTCGTCAAAATAAGGGCAGAAGTCCCTTGGTCTGAGCGTCAGGTCCGCTGCCGTCCGTCTGCAGAAGACTCATTCCTGAGGGGTCGGCGCGCCGGGGGTGGGCGGGAGCGAACGGATCCGAATCCCCTCGAGGACGGGAGGACGGCGGCGCTGGCGGCCGCCTCCTCAATTAAAACTCGTCGCGGGGGCCGACGCGAACGGGCGGTCGCGGGGGTGAGAGCGAGGGCGGGGTGGTGGCGGAGAAGGTGGTGGGGGTGGTTTGGGCAGCCGGGCAATCAGGGAGCCGTGTCGCGCACGCCGCAGCCGCCGTGTTGCCGCGCTGACCTCCACCCCTGCCACCTCGTCCTCATGGCGTCCTCGTCCGGCGCGAGAACGGCGCCGCATCTTGGCCACGCGATTGGGGAGGGGGCGGCCGAGGACGGCTCTTCTCTGGGGACGGAGCCGCATCTGCCCCGGATCGAGGTCGCTCTGCTCATCAGCTGAGACAGGGCTCTTTTGATGAGAGAGAATCATAGGGTTGATGTTTGGAGAGGCGTTGGCGTGCTATCTTGAATATAGATGTTGAAATTTAAACAAAGGCTGATTTGAATAAATTATGCAAGGGTTCAATATGACCTATTTATTCCAATATTCTCCATTCACTACGGAAAATAAGCGGAAAAAGAAGTTGGTTATGGGCGGGCGGGCCGGCCTTAGAAACGGTAGCAACATCACGAAGCAAATAGCAGAAAACAGATACAAACTAATGGAGAGCTCAGAAATATCCGCAAATTCAAGAAATATTTTTTTCGTCGTGAATTTTTTCACAAAATAAAAACCTACCGTTCTAGTTGCTTTGCCTTCATGAATTTCCACATATTTTGCCCTCCTTAATTTCGTTTTGTGAATTCTGTTGAGAATTATCTTGAATTTTGGAATATAATCAAAAACAAAAACTAATAGTGATACAACACCACAAAGGTTTTCTCATTTTTTGTAGCTTTTCCAATGTTTGAAGATTCAGAAATGAATAAAAATCGGACCTGCTCCATTTTTAGAAGTGCACATTGCATTATTAGAGAAACAAATTCGATATTTTTTTTAAGAAAATCTTTTTATTGCCTTTCTTTCACAGAACATTACGTGAAAACTAAACATATTTTTTAAAAAAATTGCACATTAACATATTTAAATATATAAGAAAGTTTTTAATTAAGAAAAATATTATCTTCAATATTGACGTTGTAGGAAAACGCCGAGAAATGTAACGTTTGTATTAGAAAATCAGATATATGCTTAATTTGCATTATTTGAGAAAACTTTAGAGACGTACTTTGCGTACTTTGAAAAAAATTGCAGACATTAATGATAAAATTATGAAAATTCTGTAAAGTACTCCCGAAAATAAATAAATAGCATCCCTTTCATATTTAAGGGGCATTGATATCAGTCATGTAGATGGGATAGCTTTAATTTTGGTGAAAAGCCTGCCTAAGCTTTAGCCGCTAGTGTTGATCACAGACAGACGGCCAGACAGATTGACAAAGACACGTGGATTGGCAGGCGGAGAGACGAACAGGCAGAGAGACGAACAGGCGGAGAGACGATCAGGCGGAGAGACGAACAGGCGGAGAGACGAACAGGCAGAGAGACGAACAGGCGGAGAGACGATCAGGCGGAGAGACGAACAGGCGGAGAGACGATCAGGCGGAGAGACGAACAGGCGGAGAGACGAACAGGCGGAGAGACGAACAGGCGGAGAGACGAACAGGCGGAGAGACGAACAGGCGGAGAGACGAACAGGCGGAGAGACGAACCGGCGGAGAGACGGATAGGCGGAGACGGACAGAGGGGTAGTGAGACAGACCTCTGTCCGGACCGTCAGGAAAATGTTTTGCCGTAAACCTCTATTTTGTGTATAAATGATCCACAAAACGTTGATTCTAATTTAACAAGTATTAGATGAAGTTATTTACTACTAATAGAAAAATATAGGTATCCACATATTTTGGTATCACAGATCCACAAAATGTTTTTTCTTGTTAAAAAAATTGTTACTTTTTGTCGCACCATTACAGTTCATGCATTGTACGGAAGTAGTATGTGGGCAATAGCAAAATTGACAGGTGAGCATCTCGATTGCGTTGGCAGACGGCGCGCATCCGTTGCAGCCGGCGGGCACTTGAGCGTGCATGTACTATCACTCGCCCGCGTTCTCGGCGGAGGGCGCGCCCTTTGTGCCCGTAGCCGGCGGTGATGGTGGCGGTTCGTTATATGGGTTCGTAGGCTTCCGCGGCCGGAGTCAACGTATTCTTGGCTATCCGGGATGAGCCGCGTCTCGGTCAATTGTACTAACGTTTCGGCCATCTTCAGAGCTATATTGCTGGTGGCGGTGGCGGCGGCGGTGGCGGCGGTGGCGGTGGCGGTGGCGGTGGCGGCGGCGGTGGCGGTGGCGGCGGCGGTGGCGGCGGCGGTGGCGGTGGCGGTGGCGGTGGCGGCGGCGGCGGCGGTGGCGGTGGCGGTGGCGGTGGCGGCGGCGGCGGCGGCGGCGGCGGCGGCGGTGGCGGTGGCGGTGGCGGTGGCGGCGGCGGCGGCGGCGGCGGTGGCGGTGGCGGTGGCGGTGGCGGTGGTTGTGGCGGTGGCGGTGGCGGCGGCGGTGGCGGTGGCGGTGGCGGCGGCGGTGGCGGTGGCGGTGGCGGCGGCGGCGGCGGCGGTGGCGGTGGCGGTGGCGGTGGCGGTGGTTGTGGCGGTGGCGGTGGCGGCGGCGGTGGCGGTGGTGGTGGTGGCGGCGGTGGTGGCGGTGGTGGCGGTGGTGGCGGTGGCGACGGCGGCGGCATTCGCCCATGATTTGCATAATAAAACCACCCATTCACGGCGCGTGTATTTTTCCTCTCGCGAAAGAGGGGGGAGGGCGAAGGGAAAGCTGCTCTCTCAGGCGGCGCAGAAAGGGGAACTGAATGCTGAATCGGCGAGGGCGAAAGAGGAGGCGTTGAGAGTGAGGTTGGAAGATGTGCGAGGATTCGGCCCAGGTAGAGGCCAACGTCCTTGCTCGTTTCCGTACAGAATTTCACCTTTGGGTTACGAAGCAATTGTGACAGGCAAGCACAATGCACGGTTCGGATTACAGCCGGTATGCGAGTTTCTCTGCTCCTCGTTGAAGCAATTTCCCAAGATAGCTTGACATTTTTACGACAATTCGTTACGTATTAAAAACTTCCATACAAATAATTTTGAATGAAAGAATGGAGCAACAAATGAGAATTGATATTGACCGATAAAAAGATACTTAGACATCCTCCCCTAAATCAATTTTTTCGGCACTTAAAGGACCCACACAAGGTGTATTATGACTATAGAACCTATTAGAGGAAGTACACAAATACTATATTACCCGTAAGTGTTATATTATTATAGGAACAAGAATAATCCAGTTTTTCTGTTTCAGGGATCTATAATATGAATCTATTCTACCAAAAAATTACCAATTTTTTACTGCTTTTATAATTTTCTCTATAATACGTATGTAGTATGCGAGAAAGTGCAAAAAATGAGTTATCCTAAATGCACGCTTCCTGTTTCCAGACGAATTGACCACAAGAACATTTGCTTTGAACCCAGTATATTTGATTTGACGTTTTGGCAAACCCTCGGCGGAGTCCACCAGGCATTAACAGCGGATTGGGAAAAGAACCCCAGTGTAGCGGACGGCCTCCGGAGAGCGGAACTAAGAGACTCCGCACCCGGCGTTCGCAGTCGCACGGTGCCCAGCCTCCGCCGCCTCCCGATGCGCCAGCTGCGAGAGAGGCTCAGAATTTTTTTCGCAGAGCGCTTCACCGGCGGAAAAACAACAACAAGATTTCGGTTCAGTTAAACAAAAAATATCTATTTGGGATATAATCGTATCCACTTTAATTATCTTACGAACAAAAATTACTAAAGAGCCGACTCGAAAATGAAAAAAAATAAGAAAGAAAAATAAACATTAATTACGAATTGTATACTCTAATTTTTGTAAAATATCATTATAGGCTAAATTGGTTAAGATAGAAATAAAATTTTAAAGATTAAATTTAAACGAATTTTCACGTGTTGTACACTTACTACCCTGTTGAATGGATGTTTGTTCAAAGTAATATAGATTGAGGAAATAGAACAATAGCTGTATGGGCACTGGGCTGTATTAGTAATAATTACTCTGAAGAAGCATGTGTGGCGTCGTTATAACGAGGGCCAGAACCGTTACGTCGGTGAAAGTGCGCTGCGGGGGAGGAAGGGTTTGAGTCTGAACTTCCGGGATTTTGCGCTCTGGCAGTTGACGCAGACAGCGTGGCAGAGCCAAAAATAACCTTAGGCTGTAAACTCCTAGGAAGCTGGCTAGCGAGCCTCGCTTGCCGACAGCAGGCGAGCCTACCTGGGAATCTTGTGTGGTGGGGGTGTAGCCCCCTCCTAAGATGCTGGCTAGCGAGCCCTCGCTTGCCGACAGCAGGCGAGCCTATCTAGGGAATTTGTGAGGTGGGGGAGTAGCCCTCAACTATTTAACGCGGCGCCATCTGCTCCCGCGTTCTCATCCAGTTTACATCAGAGAGCCTAGTACGTGTAGGTACAAGGAGCGTAGGAGTGTGGGCGAGATGTCCGGAGTGTAAGGGCCAGACGATCTCGGGTGCTTTTTGCACGCGGTCCGCCAGACGGCGACCGGTTTAAATTTTGGCATCAGGCCATGTGACGGTAATTGTCACGGGACGGAAGTCCGACAGCTCGCATCACGCGTGGCTTTTTTTCTGCGGTAAAGCAGGGTACTGGAAGGAAAAGGTTGCCGGAGTGTTTAAATTTAGCAATTTATTGTAACTAGTCTGTAACTTTTCAATATACTATTTTTATTTTTGTTATTTGAATTTATTCTCATTTCACTACGTCACACATGCATCGTTGGTGAGTGTCGAAAGCGGGTGACTGCTCGCATCGTGACTGCCCCGACGCCTTGGAGGCCCAGAAAAAGCGGCGCAAATCGCTCACGAGGAGAGAGCGAAGTCCGAAAATCTTTCCGCGGGCTTCTCTCAAGACAGTCCTGCGCTCTATCGGAAATCGTGTCATCGCCTTTACCCGCTTAGGTGCTTCTGAAACATTGGTATGCTGCACAGCACGATTTATTAGAAGACTTCCATAAACCTCTTTTACCGTGCTTTGTTCAAGCGAAATTCAGACACTAGTTTGAAAGTCCGCTTTTACACCAGCGCATATAATCTGTAGTATTTTGCAATTCTATTTCCCTCAAAACTAACGTTGATGTGAAACAGCATACATAACACTACTATAAAAAACTTATTCACTTTCTTAATATTTCACAAATGTGTACTTTTGTGTACACAAAAATATCAGAATGCTTTGAAATGTATATATGTGGAAGTAGGACAGCGTGAATCTCACTTGAGAGACCACTTAAGAAATATGAAACAGTGTTCTTTGCAATTAGTCTTGCAAAAAAAATGGATGGGAATGGGAAATTACTACTTCCTAAACAGGAACGTAACGCTCGCCCAAAACATTTTAGGTGATAAAAGGTCTAAATTCATGAAAGAATTAGGAACATTTTTAGGAAAGGTTCGAACCATTAGGGAAACTGAAATTAGGGAGTGGGAAAACAGGACCGGTTAGCTTGAGCGGAGTCTAGACTGGAGTGAAATAAATAAGTCAATAAGCTAACAATATGTAAGTTAATCAGTAATTTTATGTTAAGTTAGTAAACAGTTAAGAAATAAGTCATAACTCGTAGTCAATTGGTAAGTAACAGGTCAATATAATAAATAAAAAAACTGGCATAGTAATAAGCACATTAGGGGGGGGAAGGTAAGGGGGGATCGAAAATATAAGGGCAGAGGCGCTGGTGCGGACGATCTTCTGTGGCGCCGCTTGATTTCAGGTGCTGAGGAGACCAAGCACTGGAAGGAGACGGCGGGACGCCCACGCCAGAAAATAAATAGTTAAAATAAACGTCGGATAGATTAGTATGTATTCCGCTTCTGACGGCAGGTTTTTCCCCCTTCAGGGGTTTTTTCCTGAGCCGTACCTTATGGTCTCTTTTCCGCGGCTTTGATGCGATGGAGAGACCATTTGGGGTGAATACCAGAATTCGAAAGATTAGAACGCGAAAGGATGTAGGTATTGTAATGGCTTAAAGGCCCTCGGCCTAGCCACATAGGATCAAGTAAGCTGTTTTGTTTGTAATAATTACCTATTAAATAAATAAATAAATAATAATAAAATAATTAGTCTTTTTAGACTTTTCACACACCATTCTCCTTTTTCTGGTCTCTTGTACGAGCAGATTAGACATAATGTGTGCGAGTTCCTGGCGCTGAGTTCATTGATTGATTTCTGAATACGGGCGCGTCAACTACAAACGTTATTAGTCCTGTAAGTGTAGTGCATTTTTATCGCGACGATCTTCTCCTGATAGAGCGAGGGGAGATCCGGGGTTAGCGTTCCCGTTCTCTTGCGAGGTTTTCCCCAACCAGGTATCCCCACCAGCGGGGCACCGCATCGCCCCCGTCGGAACAAGCTCTAAGCTCCTGACTGGTCTCCCGGCATAAGTGTAAGTATGGGTTGAGATTAAGACAAGGACGAGGAAATGAAGATCGCCCGCGGTTCGTGGCCCGTTTGTTAGGATACGGTTCCGGCATTCACCTTTCGTTGATTGGAGAAATCACGCAAAACTACCGATCAGAGCAGCCTGTAGAATTCTCCTCCACTCAGAGAATGAATTAGACCTAGCTATCTAGCTAGTGACGAATATCCTACCAACATCAGGATTCGAACTCCAGAACCTTTCTGTCAGATGCACTGCAGTGACATCAATTGGTACCCTGAAACACTAATGTCGGTTGGTAGCTGGATTTCTCTCACCTGAGGTCACCATTTTTAACCCTTTCTGCATGTAATTTTGAACTGGCTAAAATGACAGATCATACAAACGCAAAATTGTGTTAAAAGATCTGTCATTTTAGCCATTGGTACGTTGAATAGTCAATTGCTTTTCTGAATGCAGCCAGAGTACAACTTAGATAGATCATACAAACGCAAAATTGTGTTAAAAGATCTAAGTTGTACTCTGGCTGCATTCAGAAAAGCAATTGACTGTTCAACGTACCAATGACTATGATATTTATCTATTTAGCGAATGTACATCTCTGAGTCTGACACTTGCAAGCTTAATTCCCTACTATTCGATCAATTTTGTCAACACAACCTTCAGTTTTGTTACTAATTGCATCATATGTGTATATTTTTCAGTTATTTTCAAAATGATTCACGTTTTCAATAGTAATACATCCTTGAAATAAAAAAGAAAGGATTTACTCACCAGAAGCAGTAATTTCTCTATAGTCTAAATGTGCCCAACAATTGTAATTTTCTTTTAGAGAAGAACTTGAGCAAAGAAAACATTCGCAAAGAGATTTGTTACGTTTCGCAATGATTCTTCAATGGTTTTAACTAAATTATAGTTGACATTGACACATTTTACTGACAAGTTTACGACAGGATCCTTTCTTCCCGTGAGACATTATGGCACACGAGGCTAACGATATTTGCTTGCACAAATCAAAAAATTCTGTGACCATATTTTACTGGTTTAATGGATATATACTGGATACAATTACATCTTACCCTAAAGCCATTAGTTTCACATCAGCTGTGCGGAATTCGCTGCTGTGGTGATTGTTGCGCTGTGTTGATCGCCGGAATAATACTACTCATGCAATTTTTAAAACATATACCTCTGATGTAAGAAGTTGCAATACGTTTATCATTTTAGACCAGCATTTGTCTTGTTCCTGGGTTCTCCTTTCTAATTTCTTGTCTATAGGTTTCAAATCTGTTTTCAAATAATAGTCTTGTACATAGGATTTCATAAAAAAGTAACTGTGATTGGTAGATTTCTGTTTTAATTACATTCCATCTCATAAAATAATTTCCAAGAAAGTATTCATTTCGTTCACGGAAACATTTTTCTGATTTTTTTGTACTGGAATTCTTTTAGAAGGGCTGGGCGGGGGCTGGGCGGGGGCTGGGCGGGGGCTGGGCGGGGGCTGGGCGGAGGCTGGGCGGGGGCTGGGCGGGGGCTGGGCGGGGGCTGGGCGGGGGATGGCCGGGGGATGGCCGGGGGCTGGGCGGGGACTGGGCGGGGGCTGGGCGGGGGCTGGGCGGGGGCTGGGCGGGGGCTGGGCGGGGGGGCTGGGCGGGGGCTGGCCTGTGGCTGGGCGGGGGCTGGGCGGGGGCTGGGAGGGGGCTGGGAGGGGGCTGGGAGGAGTCTGGGCGGGGTCTGAGCGGGGGCTGGGCGGGGGCTGGGCGGGGGCTGGGCGGGGGCTGGGCGGGGGCTGGGCGGGGGCTGGGCGGGGGCTGGGCGGGGGCTGGGCCGCGGCTGGGCGGGGAAGATACTGGGAAGGGGCATAACGGCGGTGGAAGCAGTGTGGGATAAAAGTGGGTGGTGGGGTGGGATGGTGTGGGAGCGTGAGGGGGAGCGGATGCGTGGCGCGGTGGGTAGCGTGGCGTGGCGTGGGTGGTGAGAGGTTGACGGGTCGGGAGCGTGGCGGGAAGGGGTGGGGTGGGTGGGATCGTGGAGGGGGGCGCGGAGCGGAGCGGGGCGGGGCGGGGCGGGGCGGGGCGGGGCAGGCGGCCTGAGGCGTCCTGGGATTATCGAATACGGCGGCCTCCAACCCGTGCGCCGAGAGGGCGATGTGTGGGCTCCGATAACAGGGATGATACACTCGGCGGCGGCGGTCGCCCTGCCAGGTCGCAAGTCGGGTCAGCCGTCGCCATGGAAACGCAACCGACGCCCCCGACGCCCCCGCCAGCACCGCAGGCGCAATAGCTGATATTACAACGGTGCTCGCCTACCTGCTGCCGAACGACCTGCAATATTTGCTTGTAACATTGGTTCTTCTGAACCGTTCTACTGGCTACGGAAAATGTACCTTGCTGCCCAGCAGAAGGAGAAAAATCTGGGGCTTGAGGGAGTGCAATAGGGAAATAGGTTTATTTTTCATAGTAAGTAACTTTGTTTATGCATCACTTCGACTGTACAGATTTGTTCATTGCCATAGTTGGGTCATATTTATCATGGCTACTAACTAGCCTTCAAACACATACACTAGCTACCATTGTACACAATATAAAACAAACTTAATCACATAAATGGAAATGCGAATAAATTCGTTAGTCAGTGGTACGTTCGCTACATAAGTGAAGTTACAAACAAAAACATCAATTACTAAGTAACAATTTAACGAATTCTTTATGAGATCGTATATCAGAAAATACTTTTGTGATTTTTAGATGATATTATTTTTTTTTAATTTCATCGGTTGCGACATTAAAAGAATTCACGTTCATTGTGTAAACAGTGTTAAGTGTTGGATAAGGTGTTTTAATATTTGTAGTAATAAATAGCCATTAATTAGGGAGAGTATATTTTATAAATAATTTTCATAAGCTATTTTAATACTCATGCCAACAATGCGCACATGCATGACTATTACGCACGATGAGCAGTTCCAGGAGCTGTCTAAAGGCAAACTTCTAGCGATTTACGGGGGTTTCTTCAATCGATAACAGGAGAATGCTGAAGAACAACACTGTTCGCTGAATGCCCGGACACACGAAATTGGACTATCCACCCACCAACCACACGAGCCGGATGATCACCCGAGCGACCTCAGCCCGCCTCTCGCTCGGGCGCTTGGCGGGAGCGGGAGCTGGCCGTCACCGCCGGGTGCGCGACCGTCGCCATGGTGACGCGGTCGCGTCTACTTCGTCCCTGGCGGGGCGCCGCGAGCGAAGACTTCAACGGGATAATTTCCCGACGACCGTTCGCCGCTACGAAGCTTCTGGCCGGCTGCCAGCGAGGTATTGGTTTCTGGAATGGGCGGAAGGCAATGGTTTGCAAAATCTAACCCAGACTTTAAATGAGATTTTGGCGAATATCAAAAATAAAATTATTTTTTAACGTTAAAACGCTGAAAAACACTTTTGAGGGAAACTGAAGGTTTGCCCCAAAAAATCAAATTGCCGCTAAAATCATATGGAAATGTTAAATTATGAATTTAGACATTTTAATTTTTGTGTGCATTCAGTTTACCCACATCGGGTGGTACAAACTCTGCATAATAATTTACTATGACAGAAATTATGTGATAATGTGTTTGTTATAAATATGACTCAATTTTTTTGTAGGTGGTGTTAGAGAGACACCACAATATTATAGACAAAAACAATCTTATATTACTTAGTTCTTCAAAGTACTTCAAATTCTTTACTTACTCAAAAGTTACAAATTTTGTATTATAATATTTCACCGTAGACATTGCAAATATGTTTAGTTATTTTCCTGTCAAAGACAAAAGATTTTTCCTGACGGACGAGGATTGTTAACACTAAAAAAGAAGGGGAAGTCCTGTACTATCTGGTTATTTCGCTGAAGCTCAGAGTAGGATATGTGAGCATTGGGCGTGATAATATTTTCTCCATAATTCTTTCAAGTAAAACAACATCTCTAGCGACTACACTAGGCTTTTTAATTAGGACAGTATAGGCGAGTGTGTCACCTGTGACACTTGATTGATACTTGACAGTTATTAATTCTTGACTCTCCTTTCTTAAGAATTTTGATTGTAAAACTGATGATGCGAGAACTCAGCCTGATCTTTGAGGACCTAGCTTCCCTTGCTGCCCCTGCTACTCCCCTATTTATTCGCCCCCCTCGTTACCGGCACTAACGCCTCCTTCTCCGCACCCCCACCCCACACCCAACCGCGGCGCCTTAGCTTCCGGAAAAGAAAATTGGATTCGTGGGCGCACGTTTGGTTCCTTGAAGTGGCAACGCGGTGGAGTCTCCGGCATCCACGGCCAATCAATAATAATGGTGTAACTTACAATCGTTAAACTTTCAGATATCAAGGATCATTTTCATAGCAAGTTTATGCTGATCTGTTCACTATACCCTGGACACTTTATTTGTATTCCTTCTCCGGAGCTGTGATTATTTTATCATTTCCACAAAAATACTTTAATCTATTTACTACATTTCTTAAGAAACACAAATAACAAAAAAGTCATAAATATTAATAAAAATGTAGGAATAGTACTCAACGAAATATATTACGTTTCAAGCGTTATTTCAGTTTAAACAGAATTTATTAAGAGATCGTACTGAGTGAAAATAAAGAAATAGAGAACACTTGAAACAACACAAATTCACAACATTGTATCCTGATTTAAAGGTTTCAAGTAATAACGGTACAAATTAATTTTTGTAAAATAAAACTGATTCAAAAATACTTAATATATAAGAAAATAATTTAGTCAAACATCCCATTAAAAATTTCTACATGGAGTGTCCCTATCCTCTAACATGTTCATGTTAAGCATATTTATTAAGTATTAAAACTTTGTATATCTTATATCTCAAGTCGATGTTTTGGCATCCTTCAAACATCACTTCTGCTAAAAAAACAACATTCAACCAGTTTCCTTTTATGGAATGACAAGAGACATTTATATTGCTCCGTATTCAGAAAGTACAAAAAAGACGAGTTATACACACACAGACACTCGCACGCACAAGAAACAACAGCGCGATAAGAATTCCTTTAGGAAGAAGAAATAACCGGAGGCAACATACGAAAGTCGGCATCTGGGGACGATCCTGGCGGCGGATGGAAGAACCGAGAGGGAGGAGGACATTTATATTCATGCGCTGAAATTCCTGTCCCGCGGGCCTTGCGTTGCTTCACGCACGCGCTCACGAACGCCCGCCCGCCCGCCTCCCTTTGTTCGTCGGCGACCGCGCCCGGGACGAAGACGGCAGCGGCGGAGTTGACGTCAGAAAAACACTACGATTGCGTTTTGAGTTGCTTCGTTTACACAGAAATTAACCCGGACATTTGCTGATTGTAGAGAATGTTTATATTTAAAAAGGAATAAGAAATGTTAAGCAGCATTTAATATAAAACATAGGAGTATATTGATGTGAGAAGATAAGTTACTGAA
The DNA here is from genome assembly GCA_038098605.1 of Gryllus longicercus. NCBI lineage: Eukaryota > Metazoa > Arthropoda > Insecta > Orthoptera > Gryllidae > Gryllus > Gryllus longicercus. The sequence continues at coordinate 525,148 of JAZDUA010000757.1, read as the reverse complement.
TATTTAAGTTGCAAGAGATGAACTAGTATACGTCATTAAAGAACTATTAAGAACTTCTTTCTAATAATGGAGATTATTATGTAGTTCAAAACATGACTTGAGAAAATATAAGTTTACATAAAAAAAAGAAAACGTTAATTGCTGTCATTTGTTTGGTGGCGAGAGAAAAAAACACGAAGTAAAGAACAGAATGGTTATTAATGTTATCAATAAGAACTTACTTCCCTTTGATAATGTATTAAATATCAGCTAATCTAGTTAATAGACAAAATGAAGAAGCGATGGGAAACATTAAAAACGGGATAAATAAACAAATGCGAAATTAAAGAGATCTTTGGTAATTGTAAAAATAAAATTACAGAATTTATCTTAAAGTGAAATTTTAATAGTAAGATGCTGTAAACACACCCGTGCGGACTATTGTATTAGGAAATTATACCGAGAGTTATCCATTTCAAATTGGCGTCACCTTTTTATACACTTCATTTGCATACTACTTCGTCACACTTTTAAATACTTTTTTACATTAATTTATTTCATATCACAATTTCCCCTTTGATCTATACTGAAAATAGAACCACGGGACACTAACAGAAAAAAAGGAAGGAAAACGACAGATGATTAAGTAAAATGCGATCAACAAATCATTATTTTTTCTAGAATTTAACATACGCCCCACTAGCCCACGAGAATGCAAAATTAAAGGTTGGCGTGCGCGCATTGCAATTGATCTGATAGCGCAAATTAACAAGCAAAGCTGAGAAATCAAAGCAATCCGAGGAGGTCGGTACCAGGCCCAGAACCGCATGTGGGATGGGCTGTGTGGGTGTGGGTGGACGTGAGCAGGGGGGGGGGGGAGCAGGGAAGCGCCCCCGGGGCCGCGTGCTGATGGCGCCAATTAGGGAGAGATTAGTCGCAAGGGCGACTGCGGCCGGACGCGGGGGTCGCGAGCAACCGCCCAGGGGCGGCGGAGTCAGCCGACGGAGCCACCATCGCGACGTCGGCGTCTCGAGGCGGGGGCGGAGCCGGAAGAAAGTTGACCGTAGATGGAGAAGGTGGACAATCAGGATGAATATGAGAAGGAAATGGAGGAGGAGGAGGAGGAGATGGAGGAGGAGGAGGAGGAGGAGGAGGAGGAGGAGATGGAGATGGAGGAGGAGGAGGAGGAGGAGATGGAGGAGGAGGAGGAGATGGAGGAGGAGGAGGAGATGGAGGAGGAGGAGATGGAGGAAGAGGAGGAGGAGATGGAGGAAGAGGAGGAGGAGATGGAGGAAGAGGAGGAGATGGAGGAAGAGGAGGAGGAGGAGGAGGAGATGGAGGAAGAGGAGGAGGAGGAGGAGATGGAGGAAGAGGAGGAGGAGGAGATGGAGGAAGAGGAGGAGGAGGAGGAGATGGAGGAGGAGATGGAGGAGGAGGAGATGGAGGAGGAGGAGATGGAGGAGGAGGAGATGGAGGAGGAGGAGATGGAGGAGGAGGAAGAGATAGAAGGTAGGAGGTAGAAGAGACGGGAATGGAGGAAAAGACGGACGATTGATTGATTGGTGATTACGGGAGCGTCAACTGCTAATGTCATTAGGCCCGGAAACGTAGTGCATGTTTTTCTCCTAGGGAGGTGGGGGTGCTCTTCCTACACTGGATGGTGAGATCCGGCGCCGAACTACCGTCGTCTATCGGTGTTTCCTTCGCCTAGGTATCTTCCACCAGCAAGGCACCGCCCCAGCAGGGACAAGCTATAAGCTCCCGACCGGTCTCTCGGCATGTGAGATAGTGTAATGTATGGAAGTGTGTGTACGTAGAGGTTAGGACAAAGGAAGGGGAAGAAAAGATCACGAGCGATCCATGACCTATTTGTTAGGGTTCTTCTCCGGCGTTCGATGGTGTTGGTCAGAGAAACCACGGAAAACTACCAATCAGAGAAGCCAGTCACTAGAATTATCCTCAAGATAGAGACTTAATTCAACCTGTTTATCTAGCTAGAATCGAAAATTTTCCCACTGTCGGGACCCGAACCTACGACCTTCCGATCAGAGACACTGCACCTACATTAGATGAAGCCCTGAGGCACCGAAGCCTGTAAACGACGGAGGAGGGAGTAGAGGCCTTAAGGAAGAGAAGGCGATGGCAGAGTTTGGGGGCAGAGTCAACGGGAAAAAGAGGGACAGGGAAGGACAAGACGGCAGAGCGGAAACGAAAGCTGAGAGAGGCTAAAGGCGCGAGTAGGAAGAGGGAGAAGAAGAGGGAGAGGGAGAAGAAGAGGGAGCGGGAGAAGAAGAGGGAGAGGGAGTAGAAGAGGGAGAGGGAGAAGAAGAGGGAGAGGGAGAAGAAGAGGGAGAGGGAGAAGAAGAGGGAGAGGGAGAAGAAGAGGGAGAGGGAGAAGAAGAGGGAGAGGGAGAAGAAGAGGGAGAGGGAGAAGAAGAGGGAGAGGGAGAAGAAGAGGGAGAGGGAGAAGAAGAGGGAGAGGGAGAAGAAGAGGGAGAGGGAGAAGAAGAGGGAGAGGGAGAAGAAGAGGGAGAGGGAGAAGAAGAGGGAGAGGGAGAAGAAGAGGGAGAGGGAGAAGAAGAGGGAGAGGGAGAAGAAGAGGGAGAGGGAGAAGAAGAGGGAGAGGGAGAAGAAGAGGGAGAGGGAGAAGAAGAGGGAGAGGGAGAAGA